>CAUYTI010018700.1:0-29928 GCA_963575145.1 Galago senegalensis | reverse complement strand
TGCTGTGGCATCACAGCTCACAGCAACCTCCAACTCCTGGGCTCAAGTGAGTCTCCTGCCTCAGCCTCCCAAGTAGCTGGGACCACAGGCGCCCGCCACATCGCCTGGCTATTTTTGGTTGCAGCCGTCATTGTTGTTTGGCGGGCCTGGGCTGGATTTGAACCTGCCACCTTGGGTGTATGTGGCTGGCGCCTTAGCCACTTGAGCCACAGGCTCCAAGTCTGAATTTTAATATTAATTTTAGAATCAGCTTAGTAATTTACACACACAAAAAGAACGTGCTGGAATTTGATTTGATTTCATTGAATCCCTAGATCGGAGTTCTTCAACCTTTTTTTTATCTCACGGCACATTTGAACCTATACTTACATTTCCAAGGCACTCTTAAATTATGTTGATCAAAAAAAAAAAGACTAAAGAAAAGAATATTCTTACTGTGCTTTAAGCATCATTTGAAAATAATTAATGATCTTTAAAAATTTGGGGGGCACACCTAAGATCCTCCCACAGCACACCAGTTGAAAATCACTGCTGTAGATAAATTTGGAATTTCTAAATTCACCTTTGCGGTTTTTTGATGCATGAATGTGGCTTATCCCTCCAACTCATTTCTGTTTTCTCTGATTTCTCTCAATAATACTTTGTAATTTTCTATAAAAGTTTTATGCATTGTATGTAAATGTTAGGTTTATCCCCAGGTGTTTGGTGTTATTCTGGGCTATCTTAGAGGGTATCTAAAAAATGTCCTTTCTCTTTTTTGCAGACAGATGAGCAATTGGACTTTGAGTATTCACATGATTTCTGCTGCTGATGTCAAACTCACTTATTAATCATTCACTTTAGAGTCTTTTTGGTTTTTATCATCTGTGAAATAAGTTTTCTTTCTCTCTTTTCAAATTCATGTATATTTTCTCTCTTTCCTCCCTGTCTACCCATGAGAGGTAATTTCCTGTTTGTCATTATCATGCCTTAAAATAGTTTTTATCAAATAAATAAAAGTAAAAATAGTTTTATCACCTATCTCTGTGTGCCTAAACAATATCTCATTGTTTTAGTTGACTTTAAACTTTAATATACTGATATTTGCTTTTTAAACTCGGCATTGGCTGGACACGGTGGCTCACGCCTATAACCCTGGCACTCCAGAGCCGGGGGGGGTGGGGTGGGGTGCAGATTTGCTTGAGCTCAGGAGTTCAAGACCAGCCTGAGCAAGAGAGAGACCCCGTCTCTACTAAAAATAGAAAAACTAGCCAGGCATGGTGGCAGGTGCCTGTAGTCTCAGCTCCTTGGGAGGCTGAGGCAGAGTGATCACTTGAGCCTAAGAGTTTGAGGATGCTGTGAGCGTGGCTGACACCACGGCACTCTACTCAGGGTGACAGAGGAGGACTCTGTCTCAGCATTACGGTACTGGACATTCGCAGGTGTCTCCAGGTCATCCATGTTCACTGCTGTGTAACATTTTACTGTACGAACACACCACAGTTGTTCTCTCCGCCAGTTGGCGGGTATGTGGGTCCTTTCCAGTTATTTTTCTTTTTGCTGTTGTAAACGGTGCGTCTGTGTGTCCCCTTCACACACTTCCTGCTGCTAACCTGCAAGGACTCACCTAGGACAGTGGTTCTCAAACTTTGTCCAAGGACCCCCTTCACACTCAGAAATTCTTGAGGCCTTCCAGAGACCTTCTGCTCACAGGTTATATCTAGCGGTGTGTTGGTAAATGTCTCACAGCTGTGGCTCCCAGAGGGGAAAATCCTTGATTGTAGGGTGTGCTGATTTCTGTGGTTTCCAACCCCCTTTTTGGTAACCATTGCTTTAGACGTCTCCTCAGTGTGGGTCCTGTAGGCTGAGGGGCCTGGAGGTCCCCCTTTCTGGCTGGTGTCGAGAGTGATGGGGCAGCGCACACCCCCACAGGGCGTGGAAGGTTCTGTTGCCTATAGTCTCTCCTTTGCTTGGTGCTATCAGATTGGTTAATATTTTGCCTTTTAAATTTATATAAAATGATATCTCTCTGTAGCCTTGGCCTGGGTTTCCCTGTGGTCCCAGCTTCCTAAGGTGATTCATGAGGAAAGCCGCGCGTGATGCGACTCCTGCCCCATTCCAGCCCCATCACACGGGTCTCCATGCAGACGGAACCTCCCACCTCCGGCCTTTGTGCACATGTCTCCTTGGTAAATACTCTTCTCCACCACCTCAGCCCCTGGCCTTCTTGCTCACTGCCGCCTTCCTCAGGGCCTGGCACAGGATCGGGCAGGGCATGGCAGGTCAGTAACCTTTGATGAAGAACTGCAAGGTGTCACATAGACTTGGGTTCAAATCCCAGCTCTGCCACCTCCTGAATTCTGTAATCTTAGGAAAGTTACTCCTTTTCTCTCAGCTTCCGTTTTCCTCTTGAGTACAAGGGAGATGAAAACACGTCGTGTGCTCGGCATGAGATGACTCACCGTGAAACCACCTCCTGAGATGGCACAGCCCTTCTTCCCACTTGGCTTGTGCCTCCAGGATTGTGCCTCATAGGGGGTCTTGCTGTTGGGTAGGCTGTCCCCTCAGCTGTCCCCTGTCACCTTGGCCTGCCATCCTGCTGAGTTTGAACAAAGGAATAAGCAAGAGGAGTCACCCACCCACTCAGTACACATTTGCGGGGCTTTTCCTGTGTGTCAGCAACTATCCCCCACACTGGGGAGCGACCAGCGACTACAGCAGATCAAACCCCTGTCTTCCGGAAGGCGTTTTCTAGGGGCTGGGGCAGTGCTTGTCAACTTTTTTATCTCATGGCACACTTGAACCTGTTTTCCACGGCACACTTAAGTTATGTTGATTAAAAAACAAAGTAAAAGAAAGAATATACTTACTGTGCTTTGAACTTCTTTTGAAAATAATTTAATGACCTTTAAAACTTTTTGTGGTTGGCTCGGTGCCTGTGGCTCAAGCGGCTAAGGCGCCAGCCACATACACCTAAGGTGGCGAGTTCGAATCCCCAGCCCAGGCCCACCAAACAACAGTGATGGCTGCAACCAAAAAATGGCCAGGCGTTGTGGCGGGCGCCTGTAGTCCCAGCTACTTGGGAGGCTGAGGCAAGAGACTCGCTTGAGCCCAGGAGTTGGAGGTTGCTGTGAGCGTGATGCCATGGCACTCTACCCAGGGCAATAGCTTGAGGCTCCGTCTCAAAAAAAAAAAAAAAAACCTTTTTGTGACATATCTGAGATTCTCTCACCGCACAGCAGGGTGCCACCGCATACCAGCTGAAATCACTGGGGTGCAGACAAATAGTAAGACAGGCAATGTAGAGCATGTCATTTGGTAATGAGTGAAACAGAAAACCCCAGCAGGGAGGGAGATCGGAGGTGCTGGAGAAGCATGTTTGGTGATTTAAATAGTCAATCTAGGAAAGGCCTCAGTGCTTAGGTAACAAATGAGTACAAATGTCTGGGGGAAGGTCATTGCAGGCCAAGTGCACACAGTAAGTGCAAAGGCCCTGAGGCCACACTGTGCTTGGCTTGTGTGAGAAACAGGCTAAAGACCAGTATGGCTGGAGTGTGTTTTTGCTTAGTTACCTCCAGACATTTGCTGAGCACCTGTATGTGCCGGGCCCTGTTCTTAGGCCCTGAGGAGATAATGGTGATTCATTCCGGCCAGGTGCTGCCCTCCTGGATCTTAAATTTTGGGGGAGGAGACAAACCATAAACCAAGAAATAGGTGAGATGGTCTATTCTTGACACTGCAGCTGAGTGATCCTTTAATTCTGTGAGTTTAATCTGTCTCTCCTCAGCCATTACTACTTACAGTTGTGAAATGCACCCCCATTTCACTCAGAATGGGCGTCTGGGTCCTCACAGTGCTCTACTACAGCTCCCAGACCCTGGGGCCCCTCTGGCCACATCAGTAACTTATTTCCTCTCCTCAGGGCCCTCATACAGTCTGTTCCCTCTGCCTGGAATGCCCTTCCCCCAGATATCTGCTGGACCAAGTCCTGCCCTCTCTGTGGTGCCCACCTGTAGTGGGTGCGCTCCCCACTTCACCCTGGCACACCGGATTCCCTTACCCTGCTCAGTTTTTTTCAGGGAACTTTTTGTATCCTACTATTCTATGTATTTTACCTATTGATCATGTTTGTTATTTATCCTTTGTCTCCCCTTCTGGTACATAAGCTCCAGAAGGGCAGGGATTTATTTTTTCATATTTAATTCACTATCATCTCCGAAATATCTGTAACAGTGGTACATAATAGGTTTAATGAATTTGTGAATAACATTTGTTTAATGAAGAAAAATACATCAGTATCATATCTGGTAGTATGATAAATGGTGACTTAAAAAAGTAAAGGTGCGTGAGAGAGAGCTGGAGAGGCCAGGAGAGATGTGGTATTTGCTGGGGGTTGGGGACTCCCTGGGCAGAGCCCACATGGAGCGAGGTGGGGCCTGGTACTATGTGGAGGAGGGTATCCAGGAAGCCTGACCATAGGGGGAGCTGGTGATTGAGGTGACAGTGGGATGGAGAGAAACAGGCAATTCAACTGACTCTAAACGGGGTCTTGTGGAGACATCTTCTAGAACAGCGGTTTTCAACCTGTGGGTCACAACCCCGTTTGGGGGTCTAAGAACCCTTTCACAGGCCTAAATACATCCTCCATATCAGATATTTACATTATGATTCATAACAGTAGCAAAATTACAGTTATTAAATAGCAATGAAAATAATTTTATGGTTGGGGTCATCACAATATGAGCAACTGTATTAAAGGGTCTCAGCTTTAGGAAGGTTGAGAAGCACTGTTCTAGAGTTGACCTTATTAATATGATGTGTGGCTGGATATGATATAAGAATCCTCCCTCCCTCCCCCTTTACCTCTTCTCTTCTTTTTTTTTTTTCGTTTAGGAGGCCCAGGCTGAGTTTGAACCCCCAACCCCAGTGCACAGGGCCAGTGCCCTAACCACTGAGCTATGGGTGCCCAGCTTATCCCTTATTTTCAAAGCAAGTTGGCCTGGAACATTCTCTGTCAGGGAAAGAGCCCTGGGCTTGGCACTGGGAATCCAGGGCCAGCCTCCCGGCTCACTGGGTTACAAGCAAGGTGAGCCCTGCTCCAAGTCTTATCTTCCCCACAGCCCGTCTGAGGGGGAATTTGGACAACGGATCAGGAAAGGCCTTGGGTCCACTTGTCAGCCTGTGACTGCTGAGGCTGCTGGGAAAGCCCAGGAGCGGAGTAGAGCAGGCCCCTGCACCCTTCTCACTTCACTCTCTGGTGCTCACTGTGCTCTGCAGGGGAGGCCCCAGCCTTGTGCTGCTCCGGTGCTAGCGATGTGGAAAGTGAGGCAGAGGGAGCTTTGTAACTTGCCAAGTCACAAAGCTGGCTATATGGGAACCCACAGCTGCTGTTATGCTCTGTCCTTGAACCTTCACACTGGTCCTGCCTTGCCGCCTCCTTCCCCATGGTCATTGCACAGAATAGTAGACTAAGGCACAGATAGGGACACGCCTCCTGTGCTAGACCCCAGGTTCTAGGGTCCCAGCCCATGGCACTCTCCAGGCCTCATATGCTCCAGGTGGAGTTCAGGTGACTCGACCCATGGGGTTACCCAGAGGACAAGAGCATCTGGGACCTCACCCCCAGCCCTGTCACAATGGGCGATTTCCTGTTGCTCAGAAGGTTTGCTCCCGAGGTTTGCTGGAGCAAAGTTAAAACCTTACAGAGCTTTGGAAAGAAGAAACCCAAGTGTAAATCAGGTTTATGGCCTGGTTACTACAGTATCTGCTCCAGTGGGTACTTGATTCCTCCTTCTGCTCAGATCTTTTTACATGAAGCCCCGCATTTGGGTCATGGCAGACCTTGGTGGTTTTGTTTGTTCGGGTCCTAGGAGCCAGGTCATCTTGTCTGTCTGGGAGGACAGGATTCAGGGGACTCAGACCACGGTCTCTAGCCTTGGATTGTCTGGACTCTCAGCCGTTGGATAGTGATTGATGCCTTTCTTTAACACAGACCTACTGGCTGCCAGGTCTGTGCTGAGCATCAGGGACACAGAGCTTCCAGGTGAAGATGGGATACAGATGGGCAAACTCAGTTATAGTGCAGGGAGCGGGGGTAGGGGGCTGTGGCTGCTGGTGGGAGGTCCAGGAGGGCTTCCCAGAGTAGCTGATCATCTATCTGAGACAAGAAAGGTGAGTACGGTTAAAGCTGCAGGGGGAAGAGGGGAAGAGTGTTCCAGGCAGAGGGAACAGCACTTGCAATAACACAAGAAAGGGTGGAGCTTGGCTCCTGTGAGGCTGGAGAGACAAGTCCTGAAGCACAGAGGAAGGAGTGCTTCCCCGCAGGGATACGTAGAAGGCTTCCTGGGGGAGCTCGCATTTGAGTTGGGTTGGGTGTTACAGGATACGTAATTTACCAGCACCAATAGAAGAACAACCTTTATAAAGGCCTGGAAATGATGGGCTGGCCTGGTAGATGTGGTTGAGCAGTTCCAGCAGGGTGCTTTGAGGTAGGCAGCTGAGAGATTGGCACGGCCCCAAGGTGGAAGGTCTTGTGTGCTGTGCAGTGACCCCAAACTCCTTAACAGTGCTGGTGAAGTCGTTCTTCCTATCTGTGATGTCCAGAGCAATCTCTGCCTCTCGCCTTTCATCAAAGCGAGGCAGCTCCCCAATCCCAGATTGCCAAGCTGCTGATGTTTATAATTATAGCATCCCACCATATGAATCTTTGCTCATCAGACTTCGTTAGCTTGATTTATTGGATGGGCACCGGTCCTCATAATGGGGAACAGAAGCAGGGCAGGGTGTTGCCTGGAACTCCATTGGGGCACGTTTGGCCTGGTTCAAGGGACTATGGGCCTCCTGGGCCCCCGAGGTGTCCAGGTTCTGGCCAGCTGGCTCCAGGAGCACCTAGGAGAGGAGGGCTGGAGAGCTTTGGGGTCAGCCCAGGCTGGGAGGCGCAGAAGAGCACAGGCCCATCTGGGCCTGGGTCTCACCCCTACAATCGTAGCGCTCTGGGAGCTGAGGTGGGAAGATTGCTTGAGTTCAGGAGTTTGAGACCAGCCTGAGCAAAAGTGAGACCGTGTCTCTACAAAAATTGAGCTGGCTGTTGTGGTTATTTATAGTCCCAGCTACTCAGGAGGCTAAAGCAGGAGTATCACTTGAGCCCAGGAGTAGTTTGAGGTTGCTGTAGGCTAGGCTGATGCCACAGCACTCTAGCCCAGGGCAACAAAGAAGACTCAGGAATAAAACAAACAAACAAAAAAGCCCAGGCCCTGGGCCAAGCACCTCACTCCTCGGGCATCAGCAGTTTCCTTCTAAAATGAATGAAGTACCCACCCCTCCTCAGGACTTAGAGATTAAAAAGATGCTGGTACTTCAGTTCCCAGTGCAGAGCACTTGGTGACTGTGAGCTTCCTTACCTTTTCCAGCACAGATGGACAGTTTGACTATTCCTTCCCCTGGAGGAGAGGTGGAGACGTGTCAGGAACATCACCCTCACTCCTGTGAGGCTGCCCCTCCAGTGGTCCATTAACCGCCCCCCACCTGTTGTTGCCTTTACTCACAGCTTCTTAGTTCACAAAGCACCTTGCACGCCCTCAGTCTGGGTGACAGTCCCACACTCACAGGGCAGAGTTTTCCACGCACATTTTTTTAGCTGAGACGCAGGGACCAGAGTTAGTGGGAGGACAGAGTTGTTCCACCCTTGCCAAGCAGAGAGAGAGAGGACAGGTCAGGGCAGACGTCCTGGAGGAAGTGACCCTGGAGTGAGCCTCCTGGGATGAGTTTCCCATGGTGATCAACCTTCCAGGCAGAGCACCAGCAGGTGTGAAGCTGGGAGGCTAGATGTTGTCGAGGGACAACTGAATTTACCGGGACATCTTGGTTTTGCCACTCACAGATCCATTTTGGGTAACGACTCTGGGAGGAAAATAGCATTCTTTGTCCAGTTGGATGGCCCAGGCCAGGGCTCACAGTCTGGTCTAGGTTAACCGCTAACTCCAAGAGTGGCCGAGTAGCTTTCGGCAAGGCCTTCTGCCCCTCTGCACCTTTGGGTGAGGAAGGAGGTGGGGGAGCCTCAGTGCAGGTGGCATTTCATGGTCTGGGCTTGCTTGCTGGTGAGGCCCCTGGATTTTCTTAGGCTATGTTGCTGGGATTCTTGGACTTGTAGATTTAGGTTTCTCCAAGTGCAAAGTGGGAGCTGGGATATTTGTTTCTGAGCTTCACTAAAGAGAAGCCATTTAGAAAATACTCTGAGGCCAGGCGAGGGCAGAGGCAGGAGGGTTAACAAGGCTTGAGAATTTGTCAGAAGAGGGACAGATGCTTGGGTAGTTTCGTTGGCAGAATGGGGAAGGAACTGTGGGGCATCTGGGCTTGTGAGGATTGTCATTCTCAGAGCCCCAAGGGTGTTGGATCAGGCAGTTTGCTTCTCTCAGAAAACCTCCTTCCTGGTAATTTTGAGCTTGAATCTGCTGTGGCTCCCTACTGCCTTGGTCAAGCCACAGACACCCTGAGATGTATAAAATAGCTATGCACAGGTGTGAGGGCCAGACAGACCTGGGTCTGGACCCTAACCTGGCCCCTTGTCCCGGACAGCACTTACCACAGGATCTGGCTCAGAGTGTGCATTTTGAGGGTCCTAGTGCCCTGCCTGTCCTTCCCAGGTGACCCTCTGGAGCCAGGAGGCCTGGACACCACTAGCTGTGGAGTCACAGCTGGGCCGCTGATTGTTCAGAGGAGCTGGGGACTCTTTCAAAGGAAACTGCACTCAATTAGTGGAGAGTGGAATTTGAAAGACCCAAATCCTTTTTTCCCCCCTAAACTTCAAATCTGGTTTTCGTCAGTGGCTTTGAAAACAAATACCAAAAGAACCCTTTTTTAAACTGTTTTTTTCCTTCTCCCCTTTTTTCTTCCCCTTTGTGCTCTTGTTTCCTGGACTTTTATCTCTTTGCAGAGCCAGCTCTGGTTGCCTGGCCTGGCCTGGCCTCACCCCACCAAGGTGGCTGAGCAGGTGGCCGTCAGGATGTTGCAGGCCCCACCTTCCAGCACATTCCTAAGCCTTCCCTTTTCTCAGTGGAGAACCTAATAGGACACTCGTCTCTATAATTTATGGTGCACGCTGAACCCCTCTGGTTCATTTTCATGTTCTCTAGGCCATTTCAGAGAAGGGGTCAAGGCACAGAGGGGGCTCCACTGAGCTGTCTGGTACCCATCCCCGCATCATCTGTCTGTTGAGTTACTCATTCAAACCATTGAACTCCACTGAACATCTGCTCTGGGCCCCACCATGAACAGATAGCATGACCTTGAAGGAGCCCAGAATTGAGTGGGAGAGAGCGTAACAACTGAGGCAACCCAAAGAGAGCCGGGCTGGGATGGAGAGAAGCCAGGAGCAGCGGAAGAGGCACCACGCTAGCCTGCAGGAGGCACGACAGGCTTCCTGGAAATGGCTGTTGAATTGAGTCCTGATGGATGAGTAGGAGTTTGCTAAGGAAAGGGGTGAGGAAGGACATGCTGGGCAGAGAGGTTTCAGAGAGCAGAGGCAGCAGAGAGCCAGGCTGTTCTCTTGGTGGTCAGGCACGGTGAGAGGTGGGCAGGGGCCAGGCTGTGGAGAGCCTTGTGGGCCAGGCAGAGACCTGTGCTATCTCTCTGTGTTATGGCTGCCCCAGTAGCTCCTGAGGGCTGGGGGCTAGGCCATCTGGTATGGTTCAGTCTTTAGGACAGCAGTTTTCAACTGGTGTGCTGTGAAAACTTTTAAAGGTCATTAATGAAACTATTTTTATAAGTTCAAAGCACAGTAAGGACAGCCTCTTTTTTGCTCTTTTTTTTTATTTATATAATGTTACGTGTGCCACAGAAGTTTAAGTATTGGTTCAAGTGTGCCATGAGATAAAAATAGTTGGAAAACACTGCTCTAGGACCACCCTGCAAGGTGGGTGCTGTTGCCCTCGTCTGTTATCCTCAGCTGAGGAGCCAGCTTCAGAGCGAACAAGGACTTGCCTGGGGTCCAGCCTGGATGCTGCATCACCTTTGTATGCAGACCTTGGGCTGGGCATTCTGACTGTCCAAGAAGAGTCAACACCCCAGATCCTGTCCAAAGCTGCCCCCTCCCTGGACATTCAGGGACCTGCTCCAAGGGGTTGTTTATTGCTACAGTCAACAGCATAGGCCTTTCTCTATGTTTTTGCCCCGGCGTCAGGTTTGAACCACCCGTCATCACCGCCACTCTCCTTGTGCCTTGAAAGTCCCTGTTCTGTGTCTTCCAGGGGCCCGAGACTGTGTCCTCAATGCTCCCTTTCCCTCCAAGTCTTCTCCTTCCTGCCTCGGCTCTGCTGTGCATCTCAGCTGAGCCGGGATTCCAGGAGCTGCCTCCGCACAGCCATGAGCGTGTGTGTGTGTGTGTGTGTGTGTGTGTGTGTGTGTAAGAACGTGTATGTGGGGTGGGGGTCCAGGCAGCAGAGTGGCTCAGGGCCCAAACTGCCTGGGTTTTAAATCCTGGCTTTGCCTGTTTGCCAACTTTAGGTTTAAGTTTGCTCTCTGTGTAATGGGCACAGTGATAGCTCCCTGCCCCAGAGGATGTGGGGAGGAGTGCTCAGAACGGTGGCAGCACAGGGAAGGAGCTGCTGGTAGATTCCAAACACCCGTCTGACAGGCAGGCTCAGATCCAGGCCCCAGAAAGAGCAGGTGCTGGGACCTCAGAAATCCAGCCAGGCAGCCTCCAGCTGTCAGATGAAAAGCTGGGACCCAGGGAGGGGCAGGCCAGGATTTTAACCAAAAACCGTGTGCAGTAACTGGCCTGCTTTTAAACTAGGCCCCCAGCCCTTTTCTGTTCCTCTTTTGTGGTTACAACAAAAGAGTCAAATCACTGACTTGTTCTGGATGCAGACTCAGATATTTTTCATTCTTACTGGGCATTCTTCACAAAGGAGCTTTGCGGAGCCGTGGAAAAGCAAGCTGGTGTCTGCCCTACCTGAACCCAGCTGCCTGGGAAGCTGCTGAGTGATGCTAGTGCCTCAGCTCTGACTTTGGGGTGTCCCGTCCTGCTGCACAGGGCCTCTGCACTCCTCTGTCTGCCCTGTGACGTTGGGCTGCTTGGGTCACTTCTCTGAGCAATCTGCAATAGTCTTCATAGCGACAACTTATTAAATAGAATTTGGTAGGCCCTATGTAAATACCTCTTATATATTATTTTAAGTTAAATCTTACCACATTGGCTGGGCACTGTGGCTCATGCCTGTAATCCTAGCACTCTGGGAGGCTGAGGCTGGTGGATTGCTTGAGTTCAGGAGTTCAAGACCAACTTAAGAGTGAGACCCTGTGTCTGCTAAAAATAGAAAAAAACAGCCAAGCATTGTGGCAGGTGCCTATAGTCCCAGCTACTCAGGAAGCTGAGGCAAGAAGATCTCTTGGGGGTTGCTGTGAGCTATGACATCATGGCACTCTACCTAGGGTGACAGAGGGAGACTATGTCTCAAAAAAAACCCTCTCACCACATTAGTGTTTGTGAAATGTATGGTTCCTGCATTTGTAAAAGTATAAACCTACGTTATTGAGCTTTTGTAAAAGCTCAATAAATGATCAGGCTTGGAATCTGAACCCAAGACCCTCAGCTGTAAAGCCACAGCTTTTAAACCACGTCCCGGTTGTCCTGGCTTCCTCAGTGGCAGAGCAGAGTCCCAGGTAGCTAGCTGTAAGGAGGATGGAGTCCCCAGGAGAGAGGGCTTACACATTTCGAAGCCCAAGGGCCTTGGGCCAGCTTCCCCAACCCGGGGGTCTATAAATATTCACTGAATAAACCCCAGCATGCTGTCGGCCCAGGACTGAGGGCTGGAAAAAAAAGCCCCACCCTGTCTCCAAGGTAAGACAGGAAAGAAAATATTACCGTCATCCTCTGGTGGATCCAGCTCCAGGCCTCCGTCAAATCGTGAATCACCTGAGAGTCTGGTTTCACTGCAGCCACAGAAGAGGGCCTGGGTTCCAAGGAAAACAGCTGGTGCGCATCTGCTTGGAATTTATTGATTGATTTATAGGGCACCTCCTGCCAGCCCCGAGATGGACAGGCCTTCTCAGAGTGGTAGCTCAGCCCGGCCTGCCTGATGGCTGCTGCCACCCTGTCAGCTGTGGAAGATGGGAAGGAGAGTGGGGATGGGAAGGGGTGAGCAAGAGTGGGGAGCCCACTGCACCCTGGCACCTTCAGGGCATGCTCACACCTGCTGTCTCAGGGCTCCCTCCATGGACTGCTAGAGATTGTGATCATGGCTGTGTGGCTACTCTGTGCCATCTGGTGTGGCTCCATCTTTAGAACAATTCTGTGGGGGTAAGGTGTTATTATTCCCATTGTACAGATAAAGAAACTGAGGCTCAGAGAGAATGAGGACTTGCTCAAAGTGGCAGATCCTGGTTTCAGACCTTTGATTCTGAGGCCTGTGCAGTTAGCACAAGCTGTGTAAAGGTGAAACAGGCTTTTGTTGGACTCCCTCTGCCCTGCCCTCCCTGCCCTGATTTGTGGATCAAAGTCCAGGTTCTGATAGGGGCTGTGACTTGTCTGAGACCTTCAGGTGAGTCAAGGCCGCCCGCACTCCAGCAGCCCCGGCCCACTGTGGCTTGCCTCCTCTGCTCTTCTAGCTGCCTGGTCAGTTCCCACCTCCTCCCTTGGCCTCCCTGACCACCCTGCCAGGATGCACTCTTGGTTCACTGGCTCATTCTGCTGATTTCTTCCCTCAGCCTTTGGGCATGTCGGTGTTCGGGTTGGAAAGGGGCCTGTTTTCAGTGAGGGGAGCTGTCCAGGGCCTCATTGGTATGGTTGGAGCGTGGACAGAGGAACTCCTGCTCCCAGACTCCCAGGTCTCTGCTATGCCTCTGGGGCCCTGCTGGCCTGGGAAGCCACAAGGTCGGAGGAGGAAGGAGGACAGCCCAGGCTCAGGATGGGCTGGGTCACTCTTAGGCTCCATGGCTCTTTGCAGTGGCCCCTGGTGACGCTGTGTGGGCCTCAGCCTTGTTTTGCACCTGCAGCAGGGACCTGGACGCCTCACCAGCTGGGGCCTGAGCTGACCGAGAGGAAGGGACCTGCAGCAGGGACCTGGACGCTTCACCAGCTGGGGCCTGAGCTGACCGAGAGGAAGCTGGCCCCTTTGCCCCGTGTCTGTTTTGCTCAGCCTTTCCTCCCTGCGCCCAACACCTGTTGCTGTGATGGTGACACGCTCTAAGTACAGCAGGCCTGTGGTTATTATCTGTCACAGTGCAAAGAAACAAAGAGCCCTCCCTTTCCCAGAGATGCCTTCCCAGTCTGCTATCCCCATATACTGCCTCTCAGGTCAGGCCCCCCACCCCTGGCCCTTGCATGCCATGGCCACTGTGCTTCTCCCTTGTGGCGGTCACCGCCATGCATGCGCACTCCTCTCCATACCTCACCAGAGGGACCTCTCGATGCTCAGATCGGATCCTGGCACTCTCCCTTTCTTGGAATAATGTCCAGACTCTAGGATCTGGCCCGCAGAGGCCAGTATCTCTTATGCATGTCCAGTCGTCCAGTGGGCCCTGGAAAGGCTGCTTCCCTTTATGCCCTTGTCCTCTGTACATGCATGTCTTGTTTCAGGGACATCCTCCTCTCACTTGTCTGCTCGGCCATGTCTGTCCATCACTGCTTGATACTTGGTAAGTTCTCAGCAATTAGCAATTGTGGGGGTGCTCCCAAAGAGGATGGTGACATTTCCCCTCACTGATGGGGTCCCTGTGAGGCCTCTGACAGGCAGGCTATGCCCAGGGCCACCAACTGAGGCTTGTACGATTCTTGGAGGTTAGATGTGGAGTGTTGTCTGTTCTAGGTCAACCTGAGCCCTGGAGATATAATTATGAGTCCTGAACCTCAGTTGTGCTTTCCTTCTCCTAAGACTGCTGGAGTTCAGTTTCCCTACCCTCAGGATATACTCCAGTCAGCGGTTCTCAACCTGGGGGTCGAACAACCCTTTCACAGGGGTTGCCTAAATACATCTGCATATCAGATATTTACATTACGATTTGTAACAGTAGCAAAATTACAGTTATGAAGAAGCAACGAAAATAATTTCATGGTTGGGGGTCGCCCCAACATGAGGAACTGTATTAAAGGGTTGCAGCATTAGGAAGGTTGAGAACCACTACTCTAGATTCTTAAACCTAGGTGGGCTAGGGTGGGCTTTAAGGTATGTGTGCAGTCTTATCAGTGTTTTCATGCATTTTGGGGGTGTATGTACAATTTTCACAGGTCCAAGAGCGACCTCTCTGGTCTCCTTTCCCCTTGTGGACCTGCTTGTGCTTACTCGGCCTGGGCCATCATCCCATCCCCACCCTCCTTCAGTCATGTCCATTCAGAGGCCTCTTGCCCACCCGCACCCGCAGGAGCCCTTTCTAACCTTGTGGCTGAGTTAGGCACCTGCTTGCTCCCAACAGGGAGGAACTGGGTATCAGTGCCCACCAGCACAGGGCCACACAATGCTGCTCAGAGCGTCATGCTGGCAGTGGTCCTTGGGGCAGCAGCTGATGGGTGTGGTGGGGGAAGGCCCTGCCTGGGAGGCAGCTTCCTGCTGCTCCACTCCCTGATCCTTCAGGAAGCGCTTGCTGCAACCTGCTGTACTCAGAGGTGAGTGGCCTAGTCCTGCCCACGAGGCACTGAAGGAGCTAAGGCGGGACAGTGCAGCTCACAGAGCAGTGCAGGAGAGGTCCCCGCACCAAGAACACAGCCTGGTAGGAAGGGAAGTCAGAAACACCGTGGGTGTGGAGAGCAGCGTAAGGCAGGAAGCACCAGGTGTGAGATGAGCTGGCAGCGGCTGGCAGGCACCTGCTGAGTGTCTGAGTGGGGGTGCAGGGGGATTGAAGTCAGGTGAAACTCAGCTGGGTCAGAGGTGGGAGTGTCTGAGCGCTCTGGAATCAGAGAAGCCTGTGTGTGGATATCAGTTCTGTTCCTAAATCCTTGGTTTTTTGATTTGTTTTCCTTGTCTTTCACACTGCCTAGGACCTCCAGTGTCACATCTGGGAGTAGGCGTGGGGATGGCTGACATCCTGTTCTTGCTTCCAAAACCAGAGGGAAAGTGTTCGACATTTTGCCATCATCTGTGATATTTGCTGTTGGCTTTTTGTAAATCTTGTTTATTACATAAAGGAAGTTGGTTTTTTCTTTTCTAGATTGGCTATTTCCCCTTAAAATCATGAATGGATATTGGATTTTTATCACATGCCTTTTCTGCAGTTATCGCAATGATGATATTTTTTTTATTTTTTAATTTTTTGTTTATTTATTGAGAGAGTCTCATTCTGTTGCCCCAGGCTAGAGTGTTGTGGTGTCATAGCTCATACCAGGGGTCCTCAAACGTTTTAAACAGGAGGCCAGTTCATGGCCCCGGGAGGAGTCAGCTGCTAAGCAGGACAGGCAGCAGCAGCAAAAACACATGGAGGGCCAGATAAATGTCCTAGGTGGGCCGCATGTGGCCTGCAGGCCATAGTTTGAGGACGCCTGGTTCATAGAAACTTCAAACTTCTAGGCTCAAGCCATCCTCTTGCTGCAGCCTCCCAAGTAGCTGAGAGTATAGCCGCCAACCACGTAGGCTAATTTTTCTATTTTTAGTACAGATGGTGTCTCACTCTTGCTCAGACTGGTCTTGAACTCCTGAGCTCAGGTGATCCACCTGCCTCAGCCTCCCAGAGTGCCAGGATTACAGGTATGAGCCACTGCACCCAGCTGTATTCTTTAAAAATCTACCAATGTGGTGAAAGGCATTAAGTGACTTTTTTTTGTTTGTTTCAGGTTAATTTGTGGGTACATAGAATTAGGTTATAGTGTTTGGATATGTTAGGTACAGTCCCTCTTATAATTGTGTCCCGCGCACAAGAGGTGTGCCATGCTCCCTAACATTGCACCCATTAAGTGGGAGCACACCCATCCTCTACCCTCCTCACCTCTCCCCGCTGCCTCATTCCCTGACCCCCACCTTGCATTGATTTGAATTTTTCTATTATGTGGGTGTGTATTAGTTTATCTACTGGCTTCATACTAGTATTGAGTATATTGGATTCTTGCCCCTCCATTCTTGCGATACTTTACTAAGAAGAATGCGTTTCAACTCCATCCTGGTTAATACAAAAGATGTGAAGTCTCCATCTCTTTTAATGGCGTACATATACCACAGCTTGTTCATCCATTCCTGGGTTGGTGGGCGTTTAGGTTGTTTCTGTATTTCAGCAACTGTAAGTTGAGCTGTGATGAATAGTCTAGTGCAACTGTCTTTATGATAAAATGAATATATTTTCTTCTAGGTAGATGCCGAGTAATGAGATTGCAGGATCAAATGGGAGGTCTAATTTGAGTTCTTTGAGGATTCTCCATACTTCCTTCTAAAAAGATTGTGTTAGTTTGCAGTCCCACCAGCAGTGTACAAGTGTTCCCTTCTTGCTAATCTGTGCCATCACCTGCAGCTTTGTGATGTGGGCCATTCTCACAAAGTGATTTTCTAATACCATATCAACTTTGAATCTACCCAGCCTGGCCATGATGCGTTTTCCCTGTTTACATATTGTTTGCTTTCATTTGTTAACATTTTATTTAGAATTTTTGTATTTATATTCACGAGTGAAATTAACTTATAGTTTTCTTTCCTTATAATATCTTTTTAGGTTTGATATCAGGGTTTTCCTAACCTTATAGAATAAGTCGAGGGATATTCCTTCTTTTTCTAGTTTCTGAACCAGTGAGTGTAAGATTAGAATTGTTTCTTCCTTGAATCTTGGGTAGAAATCACCGGAAAAGCCATTTGGGTCTGGCATTTTCTTTGTAGGAAGATTTTAAACCATTGGTTCAATTACATCTATGCCCGTAGATCAATTCAGATTCTCTGTGTCTTCTTTAATCAGTTTTGTTAAATTATATTTTCCTAGGAGTTTTTCCACTTCAACTGCATTGAAAAAATTCTTGGCTTAAAGATATACGTAATATTCTCTAAACAATTTTTATTGCCCTGGCATAAAGTGTTGGCTCATTTTTTTATTCCTGATAATAGTTATTTGTGCCACATCTTCGTTCTTGTGATCTGTGTTGTTGGTTGTTAATTTTCTTAATCTTTCCAAAGAACCAACTTCAAGCTTATTTATTGAGCCTGTCACATGGTTGGGCCTGTGTATCTATTTTCGATATTATTGATTTATTCCTGGATTTTGTTCTTCTTTCTTGTTAACATCTTGAAATGGATATTTAACTCATTAAGTTTCAACATTTTCTTTCTGACAAACCCATTTAAGAATTAAAAACTATACTTTTTTCCTGGTTCCTGTTTTATCAGCATCCTGTTAAGTTCTGATACGTAGAATTTTCATTATCCATTATTTTAAAATATTTTAAGTTTCCATTCTATTTGGCACTTGTAGGTCATGTTTTTTAATTTCCAAGCATGGGGGACTTTGAATGATTTCTTTCTATCTTGGTCAGAGAACTTGTTTTGTTCATGTTCGTACTTTGAAATTTATTGCCCCTCTGTGGCCCAGCACGTGGTCAGCTTTGTAAACATTACTGTGGACCCACCTTTCACTCGCTCAGCCATTCTCCCTTGTCTTTCCTGCTTCAGTTTTTCCCTCTCTCTTGGTTCATCCATGTCAGTATACAAACCTGCCTTCATTTCTATAAAGGATCAAAACCTCAAAGACTCTTGCCATTGGGGGCACCTCTAGCCTCCTTCCCACTTAGCCAAGTGAGGCTTCCCCTGGAAGCAGAGACTGTCCTGCTCTGAAGAGGAAGTGTCCTGGGGAAGTGATCGCAGGGAAGAGGAGGTGGGGGGCAGCCAATGCGTTATTGAGCTGCTGCACCATCTCAGGGGTCTTTGATTGGCATCTCCCCACTTTGTGAAAGGGGGAGGCATTTATTCGCGGGCTTCCATTCCCTTGGGTGGTTCTACAAGTGTTAACCCCACCCCTTCTAGAGTTGGGCGTGAGAGGTTGCATCACATGGACACGTGCTTGTCTCCTAAGAGGCCCTATTAGGCTGCCCCTGCCGGAAGTCTGGCCTCTGCAGTGGGGGGGTGGCTGGAATGAGAGGCGGGGCTGAGAGGTGTCACAGGGGCACTGGAGGAATCCAGAACCCATTATGGCCAAATGAGAGAGTAATCTGTGCCATTGTCCAGGCGCCCCTCCTCCTTCACAGCTGCTACCGCTCAGGCCTCACTTTGTCCTCCGGGCAGTCCTTGCGGAACGTGAGTTCTCTGCTCCTGAGATGCTCCTTCTCAGAGCAAAGCTGCTCGTGCCTGGTTTCCGTGGCCACTCCTCAGGTCCCTGACATCTAAACATTGTCCGACCCAGGGTTTAGTCTTTGGGCCCTATCTATTCTTTTCTCTTTTCTTTGTGCTTTTCTTTCCTTCCTTTTTTTTTTTTTTTTGGTTGGGTTTGAACCCACCACCTCTGGCATATGGGTCGGCGCCCTCCTCATTTGAGCCACAGTGGCCACCTGCCCCCCCCCCTTTTTTTTTCTTGAGACAGTATGTCCCTCTGTCCCTCAGGCCGGAAGACAGTGGTTCAATCATAGTTCATTGCAGCCTGGAGCTCTTGGGCTGAAGCAATCCTCCCATATCAGCCTCCCGAGTAGCTGGGGCTATGAGTAGCTGGGGCTACAGGCGTGTGCTTTCATGACCAGCTGTTTTGTTTTTTTTTTGAGACAGAGCCTCAAGCTATCCCCCTGGGTAGAGTGCTGTGGCATCACAGCTCATAGCAACCTCCAACTCCTGGGCTCAGCCTCCCAAGTAGCTAGGACCATAGGCACCGGCCACAAGACCCAGCTATTTTTTTTTTTTGGTTGCAGCCATCATTGTTGTTTGGGGGGCCCGGGCTGGATTCAAACCCACCACCTTAGGTGTATGTGGCTGGCGCCTTAGCCACTTGAGCCACAGGTGCCGAGCCGACCAGCTGTTTTTAAAAAAATATTTTTTTTTATAGAGATAAGCTCTTGGTCTGTTGCCTAGGCTGGAGTGCAGTGGCATCATCATAGCCGACTGCATCCTCAAACTCCTGGATTTTGAACTTGTTTCTACTTGTTTCTACTTTCTACTTGTTACTCATCCAGAGTTATGTCTCCAGCCCTTATCTGGCCTCTAACCTCTAGACCTATAAATGTAGACATTACTCATCGTCTCCATTTGCATGTCTAAAAAGTGTCTCAAACCTCAATCCCCAGCAATAAAAAATAAATATAAATAAATAAATAAGTAGAAAGTGTCTCAAACTTACGTAACCAAAATTGAGCTCCTGGTAGTCTTCCCCCAAACCTGTTCCTTCTCTGTCTTCCCCATCTCAGCAAACGGCAATTCCATCTTTACTGAGCTTCCGAAAAAAAGCTTTGGTGTCATCCTTGGCCCTCTTCCATCATTTCCTGAGACTGGCGTGGTAAACCCTCATGCCTCTACACTCCAGTGCAGGTGTCCTCAAACTACGGCCCGCGGGCCACATGCAGCCCGCCTAGGACATTTATCCAGACCGCCGAGTGTTTTTGCTGGAGCTGCCTGTCCTGCTTAGCAGCTGACTAGTCCCAGCCTGCAGTCCGGCCCTCCCGGTCTGAGGGACAGTGAACTGGCCCCCTGTTTAAAAAGTTTGAGGACCCCTGTTGCATTGTATCCAGAATCCAGCAACTTCTCACCAGCCTGGCTGAAGCCACCACTATCTGTTTGGGGATTACTGTGGACACTCTGCTGGCCTGTCTGCCTTTGCCCCATCAGCACAGCAGCCCGAGTGGTCCTGTTAAAGCAGTGGTTCTCAACTGGGGCAGTTTTGCCACCCCAGGGGTATTTAGCAACATCTGGAGACTTCATTGCTCCTCGTGGGTAGGAGGCGTGCGAATGTGTGCGCGCACTATTGGGTGTGCTGCTGCGATGCACAAGACAGTCCCCAAATGTCAGGAGCACTGAGGTCAGCAAACCCCCGTGGAAACACAAGAAATGGTGCTCTCCTGCTTAAAACTCACTGAACCCCCTTGTCTCATCCAGACACGGAGGTCAAGCACGAGCTGCAAAGGCCTGAGGGGCCTGCCTGATCTCACCTGTACTCACACACTGCCCCCCGCTCATATGCCTCAGGTCTCATGGTGTCCCCTGTGCTCCACTACAGCCACACTGGCTTCTGCCTGACCTTGGGCCCTTAGTTAGGTCTGCTGCTGCCTCAGGGCCTTGGCTCCGCCTGTTCCTGCTGCCTGGAGTGTCTCCTTCCCTCCCCCAGATGACCTTATGACTCAGCCCCTCACTGCCCAGTGAGACACCCCTGAGAGCCCCTCCCTAAACATCCATGAAAGAGTGCATCTCTCCCTTAGGCATTTCCTATCCTTCATATTTTATTTTTCTCCCTCTTACTTACATTCTGTATAATTTGCTTATTTATTTTATTTTTCATGTCCCCCATTAGAAGGTGAACTCACGAGAGCAGAGATGTTTTCTTTATTGCTATATTCTGAGTATCTAGAATAGTCCCTGGCACATAGCAGGTGCTCAATAAAAATGTGAAGGATGACTGATTAATGGATAAGGTTTTGTAAAGTGTTAAGTGCATGCATGTGACATTTATGATTATTATTACTCCCCGGTGCTACTTTGGAAGAAAAAATAACACAGATGTGGACAATTGGTTCGTTCTTTGGGGGAAAAATTAAATCCTCACCTGCATTATCTTGCAAAATACATTCCAGGTAGATGAAGGAGAGAAATTACAAAAGGAAACCACACAAAAAATTAGAAGGTTTTTTTAGGAACTGTTTATCTGCTGTCTGGTTGGGAAAGGCTTAGCTTTACATTAAGGCCACGGAAATGATTGCAACTGAAAGAGTGTTAGGCTAGATAACTTGAAATTTTAAAACATTTTGATGTGTAAAAATGTATGAACAGCAATAAAAGACAATACAAAAATTGGGAAGAGTATTTGCTACAGTGAATCAGCCTGATACCCTGAATACATAAAAAAGCTCCCACAAGATAAGAAAAATGTGTGACACAAACAGGCAGCTGGCGGCAGAAGAAAACAGATAACCGAAAAGTATGTTCAGATATTTGCCTCCACTAATTATAAAATCAAAAAAAAAATGGAGTCTCGTTACTATCCACCAAAATAGCAAAGAGAAAGGAAGTGCTGTTGTCCCTTGTTGCCACCTGCGATGAGACTGGCTCTCGCAGAGTCCCTGCTGGGTGTGCAAATTGGGATATTCTTTCTGGAGGGCAGTTTGACAGTGTGTTCCAGGAGCCTGGAAACCATTTGTCCCCTTTGGCCCAGGAATTCCTATCCTTGGACGTTATCCTGAGGAGGCATTTGCAGATGCAGACAGTGACTTATGTGCGAGGGAACTCATCACAGTGTTATTTATAATAGCAAAAAAGTTGGCAATGACCAAACGCCTGGCAACAGGGAAGGGCTGAATAAGCCATGGTGCAGTTCCGCGATGGAATACTACGCAGCCTTTCAAAAGAGGATCTTTGAGGAATCCTTAATGACAAAGGGAGGGAGCACTCATGATTTGCTATTTAGTCAAACTCTAAACAAATGTCAATAGGTAGTAAGAGGCTAAATATTTGTACACGTATGTGTGTATGCATATGTGCACAGACAGAATCCCACACATGGTTATAATGAAAAAATGAGAATTCCAAAATCTGAGCAGTCTGGAAGCTAGGATTATGGAATTCCTTACCATTTCTTAGAAGGTTCTCTCCCCCAGTAAACCACAAATGCACACGTACTGTCTGCTATTTATGTCTCTCAGAAAGGAAAACCCAGAGGTGCACAGATTCAGTGGCCTAGGATGGGCCTTCTCAAGGCCTGTGTGTGCAGCAGTGATCAAGAAGGCTCCCAGACTTTCCAGAATCCATTGGATTCAGCCGGTATTTATTGGGTGAGCCCCAGCCCTCTGAGGCTTGGTTCAAGTGGGGCAGACAACATATAATGATATGTGGTATGTAGTGTGTGTGCTAAGAACCAAGAACGGAATAGATGAGGGGAAAGAGAATGATGGGGCCTGGGAAAGCCAGCCCCCTTGGGGGAAAGGTGAGTGTCATGACACAAAGCAGCCCCCACGGGCTGCCCAAGCAGGGGGGGCAGAGAAGACAGCAGGTACTACAGAGCCCCAGAAGGAGGAGCAAGCCTGCTGTGCTGAAGATGTGAGAAGACTGGCTCATGCCTGTAATCTTAACACTCGAGGAGGCTAAGGCAGGGAGATTTCTTGAGTCCAGGAGTTCTAGACCAGCCTGAGCAAGAGTGAGATCCGGTCACTACTTTAAAAAAAAAGGAACAAATTAACCAGCATAGTGGCAGACACCTGTAGTCCCAGCTACTTGGGAGGCTCAGGTAAGAGGATCACTTGAGCCCTAGAGTTTGAGGTTGCTGTCAGACTGGTACCACAGCACTCTACCCAGGGTGACAGAGTGATCTCTGCCTCAAACCCCTCCCCAAACCCCCCATAAACCCCAGAAAATTTGAGAAGAGGCCAAGTATGGTGGCTCATGCTTGTAATACTAGCACTCTGGGAGGCCAAGGCAAGAGTATTGCTTGAGGTCAGGAGTTTGAGACGAGCCTGAGTAAGATCTATCTCTATAAAAAATAGGGGAAAAAATGAGCCAGGGTGGTGGCACATACTTGAAGCCCCAGCTACTTGGGAGGCTGAGACAGGAGGATCCCTTGAGCCCAGGAGTTTGAGGTTGCAGTGAGCTGTATCAGTGGTTCTCAACCCGTGGGTCGTGACCAATGAAAATACATCCTGCATATCAGATATTTACTTTGCAATTCATAACAGTAGCAAAATTACAGTTATGAAGTAGCAACAAAAATAATTTTATGGATGGAGGTCACCACATGAGGAAATGTATTAAAGGGTCGCAGCATTAGGAAGGTTGAGAACCACTGAGTTATATGGTCATGGCACCCCAGCCTGGGCAACAGAGTAAGAATCTTGTCTCATTAAAAAAAAAGATCTGGGCAGAGGCTGGTGTGGCCGTAGCATTGTGAGGAAAAGTGGAACAAGATGTCCTCTGATACCCTTTGCCCTCTTTATCTTTGGCTTTATCTTTGGTCAAAGCCTGTTCTCCACGCCCATCTCATGCCTCATTCATGAGGTTTCCATGCACAAACATGCATTCAGTCTGCAAGATCAAACCAGAGAGGTGGTTTGGAGTCAAATTGTAAAGGGCCTTGAATGTGCTGGGCAAAGTGGCTAGACTTCATTTGAAGTATGGTGGTAACCAGACATTAGGTGGGGCTGGCACATGGCTGGCTACAGCACCATCTTCTGGAACTCAAGTACAGGGCCCCTGCCCGTGCATCCTGAGACTCTGACTTGATGTATCTAGGGAAGGGCCCAGATAAGTTTTTCAGAAGTTCCTTAGGTGATTCTTGTATGCCAGAAAGTTTGGGACCCACTGCTGTGGGTGGAGTTGTTGAGAACTGTGAACAGGAGAGCCATGATCCTGCTCTCTGCCTTCCCCAAAGGCTTCCTCTTCTGACCTCCAGGGGATGCGTCCAGTCCCTGTATGCGAACCTTTGGTCATTAAATCCATCCTGTCTCCTCCCTGCATTTTGTACGTGTTTGAGTCTGATGCTCAGCACATAGGAAGCTGAGCTGAGACCTGCTGGGTAACAAATGGGTGGGGCTTTGATGATACAGGGACACCTGTGGCAGTGGCAGGCTAGGTGCACATCCTACCTGATTCTGGCCAAGTCACTTCACCTCTGAGTCTCCAGTTCCTCATCTGTTAGGGGTGTGTGTGTGGGGGGATGATTGTCCCTCTCCCCCAGGGTTGATGGAGCTGAGTGTAGAAAGTGCCTGGTACCCTGGCATGGGCTTCACGTGGGCAGGTTGTCTGGTGTATGGTTCTGTTTTCAGTGCTGGTGCGAAGTGGGCACTCAGAAGTGTACTGAGGTGCTCCATAAACACTAGGGTCCTCTCTGGGCATCCCCCTGCCCTTGCTGGATATGATGCTGGTATTTGGGGTGCTGAGGCATCAGGGAGTGTGATTAAAACAGCATTGCATGTCTCCGGTGCGGCCCTGGCAGAATACAGGGATGGGTAAGGTCAAATTTATTTGAGACAAGCCCTCTGGGGATAAATAAGATGAATACAAAAATGTTGTCATCTAGGATATGCCCCTGAGGGCAGAGACCCAGACCAGCTCTCTGCGTGGGCCTGGGCTCTGGGAATGACCACCGTAAAGGCCTGGCGGTGGAGAAGTGCCCAGGTCATTTGGGGGACTGGCTCCTTGGGGCCGGAGAGGTCCTGCCCTGACTCTCTCCCAGGTGCTCAGTGTTCTCACGTTTGGTCTATGCTTTTCCTACATTCTGTTGGGTGGGACAGCAGGCAGGGCCTGAGTAGCAGGACCAGGCTGTATGGCCTAAGACAGGCTGTCTTGGAGCAGCATTTTATAAATGAGGACATGACTATCATCTTCACGTGGTTGGCATTATGGCTTAAAGTCATGCCAAGCCCAGGGCCTGACACACAGAGCAGGTACATCGTTCATGTTAGTTGTTACATCCTCTTTCCCTTCCTATCCTACTTCTTCCCTGGTTGATACTGAACTTCAGGAGGTCCCCAGTGATTTCCCAGCCAGGTTCACTGGCCTTGCATTCTCCTATCTCTTCTAGATAATAAATACGAACAAAACCTAAATCCATTATGAACTTCTTCTAGACTGTCTGCATGATTTATGGCTTCAAAGTGTCTCTAGTTAATCTGTCAAAAGGGATTTTAAATTTCATTCGTCTTCCCTGCTGGCAGCCCCTCTACCTCGAATTCAGCTGTTTGACATGTCTAGTCCTGGGGTCCCATTTTAAAAACATTTACAGTGAGCAGGGAAAAATCAGCGATGGAGCAGCAAGCAGGAGACTCAATTTGGCACATCTGCTTTGAATTCTACGCATCTCCACAAGTGCAAATAACTTGAAACTTCGCTCAGGGAAGAGGTCCACGGTGCCCACGAGGACCGCCTCAGGTGACTTTGAAGGAGAGAGGGATAATTACTGAAAATGAATTGTCACTGAAATGGAGCCCTCCCCGACCGGCCGACCGGGCATCTGCTGCTCACATGTGCAGGCTGCCCTGCACCTCCCCCGCCCGGGACCTCAGCCTGCTCAACTCTTTCGTTTTTTTAACCTCTGCCTCCCAGGCTGCTCGGTAATACCTTGCTCAAGACTCACGCTAACTGGGGTGAGGCTGCACAGTTCCAACATGGGCTGTAGTTGTGGGACCCAGAGTTAGGCTGAGGCAGAAACTGCCCTGGATTCAGTTCAACAGCTATGTGGTGAGGGCATCTGCCTCTCAGGCCCTGGAGAGTATGTGCACGTGCTCAGCACTCTACAGTTTGCAGAGCCCTTCCGTGCTTCGCACAGGGAGATGAGCTCAACGCAGCCTAACGACGCAGGGGTGTATCAGCCACAGATGGCCCTTCAGAGGATGTCAGCTTAGCAACATTCCATCACACCGGGCTGGCTCTTGTCCCTTTGTGTGTGAGGGACAGAGATGATGAGGGAGAGAACCCTGGGGACTGCACCTCTGTAGGAGCAGGGCAGCATGCCCAGGAAGCTTCCACTGAGGGCTTCATTTAAACTGGGCCTTCCAGGGTTTAGGCACGGATAGACATCTATTGAATTCCTGCTCTGAGCCAGGTGGTGCTCTCAGATCTGAATGGTCATCAGAAGAGACCAAAACAAAGATGTCAGCAAAGAAGCAAGATGGTTTTATTTAAAAAAAAATTTTTTTTGAGACAGAGTCTTATCCGTTGCCCTGGATAGAGTGCTGTGGCATCAGAGCTCACAGCAACCTCCAACTTCTGGGCTCAAGTGATCCTTTAGCCTCAGCCTCCTAAGTAGCTGGGACTACAGGTGCCCACCATAGTACCTGGCTGGTTTTTCTATTTTAGTAGGAATGGGGTCTTGCTCTTGCTCCGGAACTGCTGAGCTCTGGCAATCCACCCACCTTAGTCTCCCAGAGTGCTAGGGTTACAAGCGTGAGCAAGATGCAAGATGCAGCCTGATGCTTTTAAATAATGACAAGTGCTCTAGAGGTGGTACAACAGGATGGTGTGGCAGCGAGGCTTCCCAGAGTATCATCAGCAAGGCTTTCCGTGGCCAGCCCAGGGTCCCTAGGATGCAGGCTGGGAACCACAGCCCCTAGGAACAAGAGCCACATAAGAGGGTATAGAGCAGATCTGGGGGTTCCTGGGGGTATGGTGGCAGCGTGCAGAGCCGGAGGGAGACTGTCACTATCGAGGACAGACTTGGCAGAAGCTCCAGGGAGGGGTGTGGTGAGGAGGCTGCCTCCCAGGGAAGTTATGTGTTGCGTCTGCTGTTTGTTTATTTGACTTGCCTCTGACTGAATTAATGGCCCCACTAGCTACAGTAATGGGAACTTCAGTATTTGGCCAGGGTCCGGTCACAGCACAGAGAAGTGTGGGTTTGGAGTGGAGGATGCTGGAACCTTGGCACCATGCTCTGCCCTCTTTTGCCATTCTTGAGAGCAGCCCCACTCCAGCCTGGTGGTTCTGCCAAGAGACAAAGCGATAGTGCAGCCATTGTCATGAGCAGCAGGGAGCAAGGCAATGAGACCAAGCTGCCGCCCCCCTGACAGCTCCCAGGTCACTCAGTCTAGGTACCTAGGGGCCGACCCAGATCTCTGAGAGAAGGTAGGTCCACCTCTGGTGGGAGAGGCAGTCACTGGCAGGCCAGTGTGAGCTCCCTGACACCTGTGTGGCCCTCAGCCTGTACATGATCATTCTTTCTGAACAGACAGATGGATTGATCTGAATGGGAGTTTAAGAGTCAGGCTTGACTGACTGGGTTTGAGGCTCTCATTTCCTCATCTGCAAAATTTGGAGAAAACTGAGCATCAGGCCCATTTCCTGGCACACAGTAGGAACTTCCTCACTATGGTGGCTGTATAGCCCAGAGCAGGTGTCCTCAAACTATGGCCCACGGGCAACACGCAGCCTGCCTAGGACATTTATCCGGCCCGCCGGGTGTTTTTGCTGCTGCTGCCTGTCCTGCTTAGCAGCCGACTCATTCTGGGGCCCACAGTCTGGCCCTCCAACAGTCTGAGGGACAGTGAACTGGCCCCCTGTTTAAAAAGTTTGAGGACCCCTGGCCCAGAGAAAGAGACCAGAGCTGGGAATGGGGATGCACCTAGGGTGGGGAAGCAAGAATGTCAGCAGTAGATGTGCATCCAATGTTTGTTGAATGACTACTTGAGCAAATGAATAATGAATGAATGAATATGGTTTGTCTATTGGGATTTGGTCCAGTCAGTGCCAAGTGATAGAATCTTTGACTTTATCACCACAGAGGATGGCAGAGTCCAAGGTTATTAGTGTGGTCCCCAGACCCCCACTTGCCCTGCCCCCGCTCACCTTACGTCTTAGACTTCCTGGTTCTGGGTCTGCAATACTCAGAGTCCCCAGATACGTCCTGCTGTGGCATGCCCATGCTGGCCTTGCACTTTTGATGCTTTTCTTGCCCTTTCTTCCTGGCAAATAATCTCTTAGGATTTAGCTCAGGACTCACCTCAGGGAGTTTTTCCTGGCTCCTTCCTGCTTAGGAGCAAGAAAAGGAGGTCAATACTAAGGAAGCCGGGTTTGCCAACCAGGCCCAGAGCCGCCAGAATCTGGACTTGCATTTTTTTTTTCTCTTCAAACTGGCCATCAAAAACACAGCCCTGAATGATAGAGTGGCCTACCAGTCATCAGCCCTTTGGTGGGTGTCCAGTTACGGACACTCATCGTCCAGGGGTTATACTGCCTCTGGTTGTATTTTAATTTCCCTGAAGGCTAAAGGGTTGATCATCTTTGGGCCTTCATAGATGTGTATCTCCTGTTGAGAAGTGTCTGTTCAAGTCTTTCGTCCATTTTTAAATTGAGTTGTTCATCGTTTTGTTACTAAATTGTAAGAGTTCTTTATATATTCTGGATACGAGTCTTGTTAGGTGTCTGGGTGGGGACTATCTCTCCCATCCTCTGCCCTGCTTTTTTATTTTCTAAAGGGTCTTTTTTCAGAGAACAGAGATTGCTAATTTTGATTCATTCTAACTTAGTAACTTTTTGTTTTCTGTGCTCTAAGAAAGCTTTCCTGTACCAAGCAATACTCTTTTCCAGAAGCTTTACCGTTTTAGCCGTAAGTTTAGGTTAGTGTGGCATTGTGCGTTAGCTTCCGTATGTGATGTGAGATAGGGGTCAAATTCATCTCCTCCGTACACTCCTGTAGTTTTTATAAGCCTCATTTGTTGGCAAGACTTCTTTCCCTCATTGGTTTGCCTTGGCACCTTTGTGAAAAATCATTTGACCACGTAAGTGTGGGTTTATTTGTAGACTTTGTCTATCCTCTTGATTTCTGCCTATTTTAATGCCAGGGCCACACTGTCTTGATTTGTAGCTTTATAGAAAGTCTTGAAATCAGATAGTGTGAGTCTTCCAACTTTGTTCTTAATTTTCAATATTGCTTTGGGCCTTTTGGGTCTCTAATATTTTCATACGTATTGCACCTTGTCAAATTTTTCCCAAAAGCCTATTGGAATTTTGACGGAGATGGCACTAAATGTATATAGATCAATTTGGACAGAATTGACATCTTAATTAAACCGAGTCTTCCATTGATGATTATGGGATCTCTCGCCATTTATTTAGGTCGTTCTTGCTTCCTGTCAGTAGTACTTAATGTTTTAAATGTAGAGGTCTTGTACGACTTTTGTTAATTTTGTTCCTAAGCATTTTATGTTTTTGAAGCCATTGTATGTGGTCTTTCTTTTGAATGCCATGTTACTGTTTCCTCTAGTATATAGAATTATAGTTAATGTTATTATGGTGACGCTGTATCCTGTAACATTGCTAAACCAATTAATTAGTTTTTCTTGTTTTGTTGCTTTTGGAAAATTCCTTAGGACTGTTCATGTTAAATATCGTGTCATCTGAGGCTAAAGAATTACGCTGCTTCTTTCCCCAGCTTTGTGCTTTTTTTCTTTTCTTGCCTAATTGCACTAGGTATGATGTCTAATAGAATTTGAAACAGAAGTGGTGAGTGTTCCCAGTCTTTGGGGGGAGCGTTCAGTCTTTCGCTGTGAAGCATGATGTTAGCTATGGTTTATCGCTGATATCCTTTATTATATTGATCAAATTCATTTCTATTTCTGGTATCCTGAGAATTTTTATCATGAATGGGTACCGCTTTTTCTTCACTGCTGACCCCATGCCTTATCTCCATATTCTTTTGATTTGGTAAATTATGTTTATTGATTTAGAACTGTACATTCTGGGTGGTGCCCTTGCTTAGTGGATAGGGCACCGGCCACGTACACCGAGGTTGGTGGGTTCAAACCCAGCTCGGGCCAGCTAAAACAACAGTGACAACCGTAGCAACAGCAACAACAAAAAAAAATAGCCAGGCATTGTGGCAGGTGCCTGTTGTCCCAACTACTTGGAAGGCTGAGGCAAGAGACTCGCTTAAGCCCAAGAGTTTGAGGTTGCTGTGAGCTGTGATGCCACGGTGACATAATGAGACTCTTGTCTCAAAAAAAGAAATAGAACCTTACATTCTGAGTAAACCTCATTTGCTCATGATGCAGTATCCTCTTAATGTACAGCTGGATTTGATAATATTTTTAAAAATATTTTTATCGTGACATAAAATTTAATACATGTTAACCACAAATACGAAAGTGTAGAGGAAGAATTTTAAAAGTTGATTACAAATCCACAAAAAGTCCTAAAAGATAAGTGAAGTCATAAACTAAGAAGCAGGGTAAGTAAAATAAGAAAGAAAAACCTGAGGGCACGATGTTTCTCGAGGAAGTAGCAAAAGAATCCTTTCTTTTTTTTTTTTTTGAGACAGAGCCTCAAGCTGTCCCCCTGGGTAGAGTGCCGTGGCATTACAGCTCACAGCAACCTCCAACTCCTGGGCTCAAGCGAGTCTCTTGCCTCCACCTTCCAAGTAGCTGGGACCACAGGCGCCTGCCACAAC
>CAUYTI010018699.1:0-19458 GCA_963575145.1 Galago senegalensis | reverse complement strand
GATTGCTGTCATTGTTTAAAAGGTCATGAAATTTTTCACAAGAATTATATTTCACACATAAAATGGCTTTCAAAGTCTCAACACTTAATTGTGATTTTTCTGATGTCCACACTTTATTTACCATATAAAAAACGCGTTCAGTCACAGCATTAGTTCCTGGTAAGGACAGCAAATATCCCACAATTTTTAGTGCATTATTGTATGGAACATGGTTTGTTTCAAAATGATGAAATATTTCTAAACATTTGTTCTCTATTGTGATTTTTGCTGATGCCCAAGATTTAACCTTTTCCTTATCAATATTTTTTTTAATAATGATACCTCATAAGTCCTAAGTGTCACATTCAAGGCCAGCACTAGACTTTTTGCCACCACTATAAAATATAAATAATACAAGTACTGTCTGCTAAATTCATAAGTGAATAAATTACTTACCTAAATTATTTTAATAGCTGATTTGTTGACATCGCTTGTTTAACTAGCACTACCACACAGTACGATGTGTACCATCTGAGAGACAGTTACAAAATGTTTTCGTGGTTGCCAATGCCAAAAAATGCCATTGTTCATTAAGTCCAAACAATGGTGGTCGAATTCTAACAACTAATCAACAATACGAACTTTGATAAGCAGTTCTTGATATCAGTTCTCAACAATTATTTGTTATTATTCAAGTTTAACATTATAAAATTAACAAAAATAATATAAAACTCATATCCTGGCGAAATAGCCACATGGCAGTGTTGGGACCAGAATTGCCACTGAGAGACCACTACACACATGTAAAGACAAAAGTGCTTTATTTTGCAAGCATATGCCTGGGCCACTCTTCCCTTCAGCATGGCTGGAGGAAGGGCAACACCCTAGTGAAGCAAGCTGAGGTTTTTAAAGTACATAGAGGAATTTCATTGGGTGTTTTGTCAGGCCGGGCTGCTACTGGCTGAGTTAGGGACCCTGGGGGTGGGGGGGAGAACTACTTGTTTGTTCCAGACAGTTTGGCTCCTTCTGAGCTAAATGTCCTTGCCTATAAGTGAGGGAGGGAGCCAGTATCCTTCTGATACCGATTCCACCTGGGCAACCTTGCCCAGGAGGGGAGTAGGGAGTTTACATTAGCCTTTTCATTTCCAAATGAAGTTACATTAACCTTTTCAGCAGCCGTATATTCCCTCCCCATTGTCCTGGCTTGTCATGCACTCTTTCCAAAAATCGGGACTTTTTTTTTTTTTTTTTTTTTTTTCAGTTTTTTGGTGGGGCTGGGTTTGAACCCACCACCTCCACCATATGGGGCCGGCACCCTACCCCTTTGAGCCACAGGTGCCACCCCAAAGTTTATGCTTTTTTTTTTTGAGAGAGAGCCTCAAGCTGTCCCCCTGGGTAGAGCGCTGTGACATCACAGCTCACAGCAACCTCCAACTCCTGGGCTCAAGCAAGTCTCCTGCCTCAGCCTCCCAAGTAGCTGGGACTATAGGCACCCGCCACAACACCTGGCTATTTTTTTGGTTGCAGCCATCATTGTTGTTTGGCAGATGCAGGCTGGATTTGAACCCACCACCTTAGGTGTATGTGGCTGGTGCCTTAGCCACTTGAGCCACAGGCCCCGAGCCTCAAAATTGGGACTTTTTAAAAACACCACAGGACATGAGACAAATTGTTAAAAAGCAGGACATCTGGTCACCTTATTATTACATGGTATTGACACTTGAGCCATGAACAATAGAAACTTGTAATAATAATTTTAAAATTATCATCTAAAATCATTCACTCATTATACAGAGTATCAGCCACGCAGAAATTTTCTTAGTGTAACAATTTATTAATGGATATGCAATATTTCTCCAAAAGTCTTTCCAGAAATTACAAGGCAGAAAGTAAACACTTCTTTTTTGCTTCTCTGGAAATCTTTTTAAATGTAAACATGAAATATTTGAAGAAAGATTTTTAAAAAGTAAAAAATGAATCTGTAAATACATTCTTAAAACTCTGATTTCAAAGAGTAGGTATATGAGGCTAGACATACAGATGTGGCATTTTGATAACTGACTTAAATATCTAAATATAAATCAAAACATATTTCCATAACTTCAACTATAAAAACACAAGTTCAGTAAGTACTTCACACCTAGGAAGAACAATTTTATTTATTTTTTATTTTTTTGAGACAGAGTCTCAAGCTGTCACCCTGGGTAGAGTGCCATGGCATCACAGCTCACAGCAAACTCAACTCGTGGGCTTAAGCATTTCTCTTGCCTCAGCCTCCCAAGTAGCAGGGACTACAGGTGCCTGCCACAATGCCCAGCTATTTTTGGTTGCAGTTGTCATTGTTGTTTAGCAGATCTGGGCCGGGTTTGAACCCACCACCCTAGGTGTATGTGGCCGGCGCCCTTGCCGACTGAGCTACAGGCGCCACCCAGAACAATTTTAAAAAACACAATGAGAAGTATTAGGAGGTGAGGACTAATAAAATTGAACTTGAAGTGGGACATAAAAGCAGACATGATCATGCAAGTAAACAAAAGTATCAATATAAGCGCAATCTTTAAACACTTAAATATCCTTCAAGACAAGTTATACCTTCAGCTTAATCACAAAACAGTGAGCCACATACCACCACAGGCTATTTAAAGACATATATATATATATATATATACAGTAGAACCACTGTAAGTTGACCACACAAGGGATTGCAACAAACCAGTCAACATACAGAAGTGGTCAACATAAGAGGCCTACTGCACTGATAGACCTGGTGCGTGTTGGTCTATGAAAATTAAGTCAACTGTAGGGAGGTGGTCAACTGTGGAGGTTCTATTTGTGTGTGTGTGTCAGAGTCAGAATACTCCTGTAGTAATTCTGAGTACAGAGCGATGACCAGCAAGTAATAAAATGCTAAATACAGACTGGGCCTAAGCTAAGCAGCTGGATGTGTAAGTTATGAACAAGTGAAATTCATAACAGTATTGAATAAGGAAGACAGTTTCTAAACTGCCCAATATTACCCACACTAATTGTTTGGAATTGAGCAGAGCTACTTTAGTTTCAAACCAAACAATGTTAAAATAGAGTCATATGCCTATACAATTACACACAGGAGTAACACAAATTAACTATTTAGGGGGTATCCTTCACCTATTCACTTAAAATTCTGACTAGTTGCTATGTTAATAGATGACCATTCTCTAGTTCATACATATTATGAACTAAAAATAAAGCATACTATCATACTAAAAACAGTATTGAGCAATAAAAACATTATTTTCGATCCCTACAAACTTTGGGAATTAACTTTTAAAGTTTAGCAGAATAGTAGGTACTTAACAAGAACATTTAAGTGATCTGTACAATAGTTTACATTTGTGAGAATTACTTAATGTCTAGGAATAATTTCCTTGAGTTTAGAGAGTACTAAATCTTGGTTCATCACCACTGTAAATTCAGACTTTATGAATGTAAACAGGGAAACATAAATCTTATATTTAGTGAACAAAGAAGATGCCATTGTCTTGACAGTGCAGTAGTGAATTACATACTATCCTGGGTGATGGGACAGGTAGAAACTGGAACTAAATAAACATGGCTTTTTAAACGGTATTAGGTGCATTTCAACTTTATCGATCAATATAAACAGAAGGCACTTGAAAGGATTTATTACAGGGCTTCCCAATCAATGTTTCCTATGATGATGGCAAACTTTGTAAACAACTGTAAAAAGATGGTTCTAACATGAAACTTCCTATTTTTTCAAAAGGCAATATTTAGTATATAAAACAATGTAAATTAAGATGTTAATATATTAAACAATTTATAAACATTTAAAATTACAGATATCTTACAAAACAGCTCTGTAATAAAAATTATTCCTGCAAACAAGAAGTAAACAAACATAGTACAAAAAGTCTTTTATTTAGCATATATTAGCTGGGAGAAGGGGAGGAAAGTAAGTCTTGGACCTGAACTCTAATAGTTTCATAACATAAAGTATTCCTCATTAAATTTTAAATACATTTTTAACACTGAAATATTTTAAAAATTGAAAATTTCAATAATTCCTTATTTCTCAAGGCCATGGAAACAACTTTCACATTGTTAAAGTTTTGTAGTGTGTTATTTAGAGTCTAGGACATTTAAGTTCACTATCAAATCCTTTCTGTTCACAGTGTTTTCACCGGACAAGACATTCTATTGTGCTTTCTCCTTGGATTCATTAATTAAAAAGTCAGCACCTAGCACCAAGCCACAAAGTCTAAGATTCATTCACGAAGCGATGGATGTTGATTTTGTTGCAGGTGTGGTCTGTGTCTCCAAGGATAAATAGCTCTTGGGATATGGTTGCTATTACAATGTTGTTGCCAGGATGATTCCAAGGATCACGAGCAATATAATTACACAAATAATAATGAATATCATTTTCTGCAAGATTAAAAAAAATATTAATTTGCAATGTATAGAAATCAACAATGTCATCTGTTAACAAAATCTCTCTGGAATTTAAGATTCTTTAAAATAAAAGTCCATTATAAAGAAAGAACCTCTGAAGGTCGTAGAAAAGGAAAGGGAATAGAAAACTCCAAAGGCAAAGGTTAAGTTCTAGATGCATGTATAATAAATTAAATTACTTTAACAAATTATGTGTCATTAAAACAACAATTTGCTCCTGGAAGGAAAAGGTACCATGTGAGCTCATAATAAGCACTTTCCTTGATCATAATAAAATTCCAGAACTGCTCTTAATTGGATGCATTATCTTTTTAAAACTTTAAATGAAACTATTTCTCATTGGCTGAAAAAATCCTATCTATCCATTTTCTTACATTTAAGCATGATGAACATATGTAAGAAACCAACAAGACATTAGCTCAGTCTTCTGTTGCATTTACAGCCTAGAAGCAGGGCACCATATAGCATTAATTTTTTTTTTAATTAACAAGCATCCTCACACAATTGAAAGTTAGATCTTTGGTTTAAGAAATCTAGTCTCCATTTAAGTTCACAACTCCAGGTCAGTTGTCTGAGGCAAAAGAGAAGAAGGATACAAAAATAGGCCAGGCATAGAGGCTTACTCCTGTAATCTTAGCACTCTGGGAGGCAAGGCAGGTGGATTCCTTGAGCTAGGAGTTGAGGTCAGCCTGAGCCAGAGTGAGACCTCATCTCTAAAAAACTAGCCAGGTGTTGTGGCAAGCACCTGTAGGCCCAGCTACTCAGGAGGCTGAGGCAAGAGGATCACTTGAGCCCAAGAGTCTGAGGTTGCTGTGAGCCTTATAAGATGCCACAGCACTCTACCCAGGGTGAAAAGTGAGACTGTCTCAAAAAAAAAAAAAAAAGACACAAAAATGAAAGGGATATCACACTGCTGTTCTCTTTTTGAGAGAGCAAAGACTCGTCAATTTACATTACAGTTATGAAATGTATGCTACATTTTCATCTAAGAAATCCTATGTGCTGAGCCAGAATGAGCAGGCTGAGAGCTCAACTGACTATATCACAATGTGGAGAGTGGAAAGAGGAGCAAGGCCAGGCCCCACAGTGAACTCAGGGACTGTTCTGGAACCTGGCAGCTGCCTTTGGGACCCCCTGCTCCTTAGAGTCCTACACTCCCGACCACTCCCTGGAAAGCTGCAACCTTCTACTATCTCCTTCCATGTTTACTATAAACCTTTCTTAGCACCTTTCTAGGGGAATGTCTTTTCCTTTGGCCTGGCCTAGATGTGTGCTCTGGTTTCTGCCAAGCAGCTGGCTGCTTCATCGTGTGCTCTCCTGCCACCTCTGGCTTTCAGATGGTCACTGACTGACTACAAGGCATTTGGGGTGCAGGGATCAGGTGGCATCTAATGTTCTGGTGACAGCTCTAACCAAAGCTTAGTCTTCTCCTTAGTGATGGAGAGAGTACGGGCTGGGAGTCCAGCCAGTTTGGAGCTGAAGTCATGGTTCTATCACTGATGTCTAGAAATCTCCACCTGTCTCCTCACATAAAACAGGGCATCCCCCTACGTGATAGGGATTAGGGTTACCGCTGTAAAATAACCATGCATCCTGCCCATCCTGCAGGGCAGGCAAGGGGGTACAGGGCCCAACCTATAAGAAGGCAATTTGCTAAAGGGTAGAAAAACAAATTTAAGGCTTTATTATTAAATCATAACTGTGTACAGTAATGCATTTATGGGGTACAAGGTACTAATTTGATATACAATGAGGAAAGCTCACATCAAACTTGTTAACATAACCATCACCTCACTTACTTATTTGTTGTGGTAAGACATTTATATCCTACTCTTAATAGTTTTAAAATGTACCACTGCATTATGCACAATAGATGAGGTCCCACCAAATACCCTCCAAATTTACGTTTTAAAAGCATAAAGACATCAATCACTGCCTTTGTATACAGTAATGACCTGCTTCTTATGAACGAAGATCATTTTGCATCCATTCTTTCAGACTAGTGTGAAATGGCCAGCCAGGCTGGTGCACAGGCGCAAACCCCACTCTCCAGGGACCAGGGAAAGGAGGCTTCTTTAGTCAACATCAATACTCAGTAGCACCCGAGAAAAGCAGAGCCCTTCACAGCATCCATACTAAAAACTGTAATTTTATCTTCAGTGAAACCACATTAAACTAACCATATTATGACCACTAGGAAAAAGAAACTGCACATTTTAGAAAGAATTATGAAAATGTTCAAAACTTCCATTATACTAGCAAAAAAAAATCATATAGTCCATTTTTTCAGCAAAGGCAAGAAGATAGATTTAGGAAAGACATATAAACATTCCGCCTAATAAAACCAGAGCTCAGAGTGCTCTCCACCTTCGGAAGACTGGTAGCTTACAAAAACAATGCCCAGAGCTTGCCACTGAAATAATTTCAAGGGGCATGAGGCTCACATAAACATCAGGACACTGACTCAAAAGCTTCTCACCTGTAACTGGTAAGTGTAACAGAAACACATGATAGAGACTAAAAAGCAGCCATGAAACTTGCACATGCCATCTGCAGTCTGCAGTCACATCCACACACAAGAACGCAATCAGGGACAGCCTGTCCCAATCCAGACACCCAGGGACACAGTGCAGTATTCTCATCACAATGATTACTCTGACAGACGTTTACAAAGACAACTGGTACTTCCACATTTAATATACCTGACAGCATTCTAATTTAAGTGCTAACCCCCACGCATAAGAAAATCAGAAGGAAAATTCAACATCAATTGAAGTTTGAGGCAAGGTGATATTCATATAGCAGACAAAAAAAATGATCCTTGAAATAAACTGAAGATCTTTTATATTCAGAATCCTTTAAGTTCAACAGAGGGAGAGGAAAAGGCGGGAATCACACCTATGGAGCATATGACAAGGGTACAAGTCAAATCTGTGAAATGTAGAACATAGATGTTTTGGCACAATAATCAAGTAAATGAGGTGAAAGCTATGATGATTGGTTTAATGTAACCACTTTAGATTGTATAAAAAAATCAGCACATTGTACCCCACATATGCATGAATGTATTTATGATTTATGTGTATTTGACTTAATAAAAAAAAAAGGATTGATACGGGGCAGCGCCTGTGGTTCAGTGGGTAGGCCGCTGGCCCCATACACCAAAGATGACGGGTTTGAACCCGGCTCTGGCCAGTTACAACAGTAGTGGCAACTGCAACAAAACTAGCTGGGCGTTGTGGTGGGCGCCTGTAGTCCCAGCAACTCGAGAGGCTGAGGCAAGAGAATCGCCCTAGCCCAAGAGCTGGAGGTTGCTGTGGCTGTGACACCACAGCACTCTACCGAAGGCGACAAAGTGAGACTCTATCTCAAAAAAAAAAAAAAAAGAATAGATAGGCATACTAACCAAAAAATACATAGTTTTTGTTTTAATAAGAAATATTTTTAAACAAAATCAATGCTACCAAATAGAGAAGTTCCAGGTGGCTCACACCTATAGTCTCAACACTGTGGGAAGCTGAGGTGGGATGACTGCTTGAGCCCAGGAGTCCTAGACCAGCCTGAGTAACAGAGCAAGACCCTGTCTCAAAAATAAAAATAGAAAAGGTGGCCAAAAGATTTTAATTTTAGTCAATGTTTTTCTTAGCTTTAGATTCATTCTCTCAATTCCACAGTAAAACCATGAGTTAATGTATCCTACAAAGTAACTTTAAGTTGCTGCAATTATTCTAAAAGTTCAATTTTAAGAGAGACATTATTATATGTTAGTTTTTCAACTGAGCATTAATCTTTGCTGCTACGGCTATGGCATTTAACAAAGGGAAAGAGTGAAATGGTCTCCGCACACTGAAAACAAAAGGTCGACCAGAGCACTGCTGCCGGCCACACTGTCACCCTGAAGTGATAGGAGTAAAATTTTATTAGTTTTAAGTCTATTTAAATTGGGCAAGCACTATTATTGGTTAATTGTGAAAATTAGTAAGTAAATGAGATAATTAGTTACTTACTGCCGGGCTGGCAGACAGGCATGCACATTGACGCTCTCTGCACCATCATCTGCCAACTGACAGCCCAATAATCAGAGCAATTATGCCAAGCAGAACCACTGAGACCACAACAATTATCCACTTTTTCTGTTAAAGAAAAGCAAGCTGATTATATCATGGTTAATTTCACATGGCCACATTAAAAGACATCCTTCGCTTAAAATAAAATGATCCATAATAACTCACTGTAAAATCTAAGTTATAGGACATATGCTTAATCCTGTTTGGCAATTTTTAGTTCTCAAAAAGAGCGATTTTTAATAAAGTCAGACTAGTTGGAGATAAATTACTATCTAACCCTTAGACCATTAGGTTTCATCCATGAGGAGAAGCATGATCATTTATTTTGATACCTTCTGATGGTCTAAGACACACGGCTTCCCACCTGCTACACCCTCAAGGTGTGCCCTGTGCCTCTGATTTGTGTGCTGCCAGTGCTCCTAACACACCATATAGAAGGCAACCTTCCGAGTGGCGCTGCCTGGTCCCTGAGGCCACAAGCAGCTCCACTGGGCACAAGCACAGGATATGCTGGAGGACCAGTGTGTGGGGCAGATGCAGTAGGCACACATGCAGCAGTGGCAGCACAGGGACCAGCTGGTGGCTTTGGTTATCAGGCATTTCATCAAAAAGACAGTGATAACCTCTGAGACAGGCATCATGTCTTGGACCAGATTATATGCTGGGGATGTGCAGACCCCAAGCACCCTCCAAAGCCAGGCTTACTCATCAGCGGGGGGAGAGTGAAAAATGTATCATATCCACCATCTTTCTTCTTAGTAAAACCAATGAATTTTCACTAAAATTTTCACTGGATTGACATGATTAGGTAATGGAGAAAAGAAAAGGAGCTGCCTTTTTTAATGAAAGTCAACTTTGTGCCCAGTACTAAGCTTAGCACCGGATACATGTATCTTATCACTATCCCCTAAACTTACACCAAGAATCAATATTTTAAGAAGCAATCACAAAATAATGTGAAAAACAATGACTTATATTTCAATGAACCTCTTTAGACATGCCTAAGGCAACACGAAATATGCTTCATGGGCAGATGTAACAGCCCAGACACGCATCCTGGCTGAGAATGCTCACGTGCAGTTAGTTACCCACAGGTGAACATGCACATACTACCCGACTCTGATTTTTCCTAACACCTTGAAACACCTCTCCTGCTTATGTCACCCTGGAAACATCCCCTGATCGGCACTGAGCCATCAGCCTCTAAGAAAGGCACGATCCTCGTTAGGAAGGAGCGGGTGACAAGCACTCAGGCAGCTACTTGGTGGCACACGTCCATCTTCTCCACACTGCAGGGGAATGAAGGACTTTCAGGCAAGGACACACAAGATTCAGAGTTTCCTGGCCCCTTAGAACTTAATTTGTAGTTTCATAGTTTCCTTGAAAGAACCTTCATTCACACACCACACTTTTCAAATTCAGATAAAGACATCGAAGGTCACTCACAAAGCTCACGCCATGCTCAGCATCCCTGCATATTAAAAAGGAGGTGACAATATGAAAAACCTATCTCTCAAGTTTCAGAGGCAATAGGATAAAATGCCTAAGTCTGTAAAATAAGTTTTAAATTTTGGCCCAATCTAAAACACATACCCACAACAGTTCCCTTAACTCTCTTGAAAGCAAAGTGTGTGGACCTTAAGCAAGACTCCATTCTTTTGAGAATCTCTCTAAGTGGGTGCTATGTAAAGTTTTAGGTCCACAGTCTCAAATTATTCTCTTCTTTCCACCAAACCAAAGAATTCACAAATAACCTATATAAAGAATGTTTACTGAATAAAATGTGTAACAGACAATTTTTAGGAGAATATCCAATCCCTTTGGTTTTGTAACTCCCTCCAAATAACAGCCCAAGGAACAAAGCTTGAAGTTCAAATTCCCTACGAGGACAACAGCATGGACTCGGGGCTGTGAGGGCCTTAACCACTTAGAATACAGAAGCATTTATACTCAACATAATTTTCCTAAAAGATTTTTAGAATTTTTAGCAAAAAAAAAAAAATTATTTAAGTTTTAAAATAAAACATTTACTGAAGGAATCCTTATTTCTTAAAACATCTTTTAGGCAGCCTTGAATTAATATACTACAAGTTGAAACCAAATGAAAATAAAAACAGCCCAATTCTTTAAAGCCAAACTCACCCTCCTTGCTTTGCTGCGATATTTAACAGCCTTTTTAGTTTCCTCTTTAGCACGTTCAACATAGTCTGTGGCATTCATAACGTTTCTTTCTATGTTGTTGATCATTTCACCCTTAAAATGAAAAGTTTCAAACTTAGAAGACATTTCAAATGACTTAATTATACACCCTAAGACAACCACGTAACACGATTTCTATATAAACACAAAGTACACATAATGGATACCGAATTTTTTTCACATTTACAGAAAATAAAAAATGAGACCACTTATAATACACCAAATATCAAAGTAATAAAAATTCAATTTATATTTTAAAAAGAACTAAAAGGAATGGGCAACAACGTTGGTAATTAAAGGCATATCAAGATGATTTTGCGATATGCTTTAATGTGAACACGTCTTACAGATGAGAACATGGCAGGAGGCAATGAGTTTTAGGTGAAACTAATATTTACTGTTATGCACAGACAGTAGACAAAGAATGATATCTTTTCTAACAGATACAAAATTGTTATTTATTTCTTTAACATATCAGTAAACTAAGGACAGCTTGTATCTGCCACTAAGTTGACTAAATTAATGAGCAGAAATGTAAACTGAAGTGAGTGATAACAGTGAAGTGTTAGGGAGAAAACACAGTACCTGGTCCTCTGTGCCCGGCAGACAGAGTCTGCAGCAGTGAACGGGAAAGCAGTGGAGAAGGACGGATAGTTAACTTACACATCCGCAAATGTCAACTTACTAGTAGGCTTTGGCTATTCACACACTTTGAATTATCTGAGTCAACGTAGCACAATGCTAACAGCAGGCTAGACAAAACGATGCGACACAGCCAACACCACAGCAGTTGTTCTAATGGAGCTTGATCCAACACATTTGATCTAGAACAATCATAAACTCTCAACTAATTATAAAAATAATCTACTATTCTTATATCTACTTGGTTTCTTTTGGGCTATTTCCTGAAAGTAAGAAGCTGGTGGTCATCCCAACTCTCCACTTCCTGGGTCCTCCATGGCAAGAGGCCCACCCCAATCAGAAAGGAATGACCCTGTCCTACCCGTGTGCCTGTCAAGTTTCCTTTGGCAAATGCCCGGTGCCTGAGCTACCCACACACACTTCCACAATCCAGCCCCTCACAGTGAAGTCCTCTTTAAAAGGTGAGTGATGCACGTGGGCGGTGAACCCCTATGGGGAAGGGCGTCCTACCCCACCTGGGACAGCTCAGACAAGTTTGTAAAGTAGCCAACCAGACTGGAACCTTCCTAGAGGAAGGCCAAGGAGATGATTTACTGGCTGGTTAGAGGTGAACGTTTCCACCCAGTACCAATCCCACAAATCATGGAGTCCTAGCCTCACATGGTGCTCGGGAAACCTCAGGAGAACCTATTTGGAGTCAAAGCGCAAGGGTGAACATGTCCACACACCTAACAGATACACGATATCCTTTATTTTACTCTGAATTTTACATACATTTTTAACTTAACTCTTCAGCTCTCTCAGAAAGGTCTCCCACCTCCTAACAGCACCATGTGACATACGAGTTTGTCTCAGTGTCACAGATGAGTCCCTTGGGGGTGTATTCTTTTAGATACTTCTCATGATTACTACTGTAATATACATGCTTATAGAAAATAGAAAATATATACTTTTAGAGAAGAAAACTAAAATTCACACAGTCCCACTGCTACACTATTTCTTTCTTTCCTTCTGTGAATACTATTTTATACAGCCCAGATCATGCCACATATGTGTTTGTGTGTTTGTTTATACATTTATACATATATAAGATTTTTTTGTATCTTTTACCTTAAGAGTACCTTTTTCTAGCACAAATGTTTATATATTTCATTATAAATTCTCCACAACAAAAATGTGTATATCGGGGCAGTGCCTGTGGCTCAGTAAGTAGGGCACAGGCCCCATATACCAAGGGTGGTGGGTTCAAACCCGGCCCCGGCCAAACTGCAACAAAAAAATAGCCGGGTGTTGTGACAGGCGCTTGTAGCCCCAGCTACTAGGGAGGCTAACGCAAGAGATTCACCTAAGCCCAAGAGCTGGAGGTTGCTGTGAGCTGTGATATAACAGCACTCTACCAAGGGTGAGAAAGTGACACTCTTGTCTCTAAAAAAAAACCCAAAACAATGTGTATATGACCTTATGGTTGCCCCAAACGCTGACCTATCAAGACACCATAATTTAATTATCCAGGGCTGGGCACACAGTAGCTCATGCCTGAAATCCTGGCACTTTGGAAGGCTGAGATAGGAGGATCATTTGATGCTTGAGACCAGGAGTTTGAGACCTGTCTCTATAAAAAATTATTTTAAAAATTAGTGGGGCATGGCTCAGCACCTGTAGCTCAGCAGCTAGGGTGCCAACCACATACACCAGAGCTGGTGGGTTTGAATCCACCCCAGGCCTGCCAAGCAACAACAACTACAACTACAACCAAAAAAAAAAAAAAAATAGCCAGGCACTGTGGTGGGCGCCTATAGTCCCAGCTACTTGGGAGACTAAGGCAAGAGAATTGCTCAAGCCCAAGAGTTGGAGGTTGCTGTGAACTGTGACACTACAGCACTTTACCAAGGGTGATGAGGTGAGACTCGGTCTCAAAAAAAAAAAAAATTAGCTAGGAATGATGGCTCATGCCTGTGGTCCCAGCTACATGGGAGGCGGAGGCAGGAGGATCACTGGAGCCCAGGAGTTAGAGACTGCTGTGAGCTATGACTGTGCCTTCCAGCATAGGTGATGAGCAAGACATTGTATCTAAAAAAATTAAAATATTTAATGTACACAGTGATGATTTAATATTAAAAAATATAAGTAAATAAAAAATTAAAATATTTTTAATTATCCAGACCAGTCCCTAACTATTGAAAGTTTAATGTTCCCAGCATTTCAAGTAATACATATAATGCTGTATCAACTTTTGAATTTTGAGTTGGATCTAAAATAATGGCTTTCACAGATGCAGTGAGATCAACACTTCACATGACCGGCCGCATCTCAGGCAGCAGAGACGCCTGTAGTCACCTGGGTCTCCACAAACATGGCCATATCCATGAACATGTCATGCAGCTCCCGGATGCTGGTCTCCAGCTTCATGATGTCCTTGTGACGAGACTCAATCTCATTGAGAGCTTGTTTAGTAATTTGTGAATCTGATATAATCTTGGAAAGACAAAAATAGAAGAGAATATAAATGAACTCATGCCTGGTTTGGAAGGAAGGATAAAGGTCCCTGCACAGGCGCACCCAGCACTCACATCAGAAGTGAAGACGGAAGGCTTCCCGCTCTCCAGCATCTCCTCCAGCTCCTCGTCCGTGGTGGTCCTCCCAGCTGGAAGAGCAACGACCAAAGCCCTGCTCAGAACACGGCGAACTTGAAAATAAGGCCTTTTCAACCGTAAGTTGGCAACTAAAACCTAATTAACTTGTTCACATTTCTCAATAATGTCTTTCTACTCTTTCAAGTCTCTTCTTCAAGCAGGTGCTCAAGATAAGAGAAATGAACCTAAGACTGAGAAACAGCAAAACTGAAAAAGCACTCAGGAAAACTTCATAAATGTGATAAATACTAACAGCTCATGTTAGTACTAGTGAGAAACACTATTAAAAGGAAAGGGATAATAATGTTTTGTCACATCGGTTTTCTCACAAGTTTAGCTCTGGTGTACGGAAAGGGGGTTGCACCAAACGCAGCATCCACTAAGCAGAAACCACGTGATTAGCGTCAGTGGCTGTAACACTGCCCAGGTTTGGGTGGTTAATATTTTCCTTTTAAGTAAAATGTGTTAATGCCTTCTAAGAAACATGTACATAAGCTTTTGGAAATTATAATTACAACTTTTCAGGGTCTGTGCCATAAAACACAAAATTAAATGGATAACTGTCGTCATAATTCAAGTATCATTTACTGTGAATGTTCAGAGCAGCATTATTCATAATTGCCAAAACGTGGAAACAATCCAAATGTCACCTGGCACCTGAGGACCCTGGGTCAGAGAAGACAAGGGCACAGCAGGTGGCATAAGGCTCACCTTATCAGCCTTATGGAGTGGGGGGTGCTGAGCAGCCTAGGTGGAAATTGTTCCTAAGGGGCATTTGTGTCACAGCTGAAGAGCCTCAAGCTTAGGCAGGCAGCAAACCTGACTGACCTTCCTTACATACACAAGCCACCCTGCCCGAGGGAGACACTATCTCAGGCTTCTAGGCCTGACAGTACACAGACACTTGAAGAGACAGCCTGGAGCCCAGGGTAGTGACAGGAGAGAACCCCAGAGACATCTCCCAACCACGACAGAGGGGTAGAAACACTAAGAAAAAAATGAATGAACGCTTTCCACATCTGGCTAAAACTCTAAATGCAGAGATAATTAGAAAGGATATAAATAAATAATAGGCTTGGTTGATTCAAAGAAAAGGAAGCTATAAAAAGTCTTTAGGTTTTAAAATATTGGTAAAAATAGAGATGAAATTCCTCTTTTGAACTTTGAAGTGAGACCTCAGGGAAGAAAGATGTATTGAAACAGAAGCAGAATCTTCATTTACTCACTGATTTCCAGCTGGCGCTGGATGCGGCCCTTGCTGCGCTCCCGGAACAGAGTCTGGGCTTCATTGTACTCAGTCATGACCTCCACAAATTTTCGAGACAGCACCGAGTGCTGCAACACAGAAAAACATCACACTGACATGGAAGGGCCATGTCCTCTACTGAAAGTGACATGTGAAAACGTAACATTTGGAGACACAAACTGTGCATTATACTCCTCCCTCAAATGGAAAGTACAACAACAGCACCGTCCTAGGACGGAATCTGTGCTTAGAATTTACACACATTATCTTGTTCAGTTCTCACAATACCCTACTGTATTATTCACAACCCCCATTTAAAGAAGAGAAAACCATAATCTAGAGAGGTCAACTGGCCCATGGCCACAGGTTTTATTGATAAAAACTAATCCAGGCTGGACCCGAGCAGGCTGACTCCGGAGCCTGCAGCTTCATCACCTTTGCTAAGTAGGGATAATTGCTCTGGGCTCCTCTTGGCTGCTGCATAAATCACAAGCACAAAGTTATCTGGATAATTCTCTGCTCTTCATAATACATCTCTGTTGATGGGCTGAACAGAGTTTTTTCTTCATAATAAGGAGACACCACTCTACTAATTTTATATCCTTTTATACAGAAATGTTATGAGGGTAAACACAACAGTAAAGATGAAACTATCTGGGGTTTGAAAGAAGTAAAAAGACTCATTCTTCAACATTTCCTCAATCTAACAAGGCTGATATCAAACCTGGGTTCTTCGTATCCGAAGATCCACTGAAGTTCGGTTCCCACTCTCATCTTGATCGAAACTTTGTTCAATGGCTGGAAACAAACAAGAAAGAGTTGCTTTTTTAATTAAAAATAAAAGTTGTTTGATCCAAACTTAAAATTGCTTTTCTTTCTTATCTTTGAAGCATATCTTCATAAAACTAAAGTTAATTCTAGGTGCCCTTTTAGAATAAAACACTAAAAGGACCATCCATCAGAGGAGGCTGAGTCACTGCTCTTGATAAATACACTTGTATCTACCCACACATATTTACACAAAGGAAAATAATGGAAAGGTCACCATTCCATTAGGTGCTGCCAGGGTTTAGGGGGAGGCAGGAGGGAGGAGAGGGACACAGGAGGGGGTGGGAGGAGGAGGAGAGGGAGGAGCTCACTAGCAGGAGTAAATACTTAACACCAAGTCATAGCTCACAGCAACCTCAAACTATGGGGCTCAAGCAATTCTCTTGCCTTAGTCTCCTGAGTAACTGCGACTACAGGTGACTGCCACAACCCTGGCTAGTTTTTCTGTTTTCGTAAAGATGAGGTCTCACTCTTGCTCAGGCTGGTCTCAAACTTCTGAGCTCAAGCAATCCACCCACCTGCCTCTCAGAGTGCTAGGATTATAGGCATGAGCCAACAGGCCAGCCTCAAGCAATTCTCTTGCCTCAGCCTCCCAAGTAGCTGGGATACACATGCCCACCACAACACTCGACTGTTTTTAGAGAGCATCTTGCTCTTGCTCAGGCTATTCTGGAACTCCTGAGCTCAGGCAATCAACCTGCCTCGGCCTCTCAGAGTGCTAGGATTACAGGTGTGAGCCACCACACCTGGCCTCAGCTGGAAACACTTAACTGGCACCTGTCACAGGTTCTCTTCATTTTGAAAGGGTTAAAAAGGCTTCCCCCTTACCCTCCCGCTAGGAGCTGGAGGAGCTATGCTCGTGATGGTCAGCCTTTGGCAGGTCTTATTCCCCAATGCAGTGGTGGCCATCCTGGTGAACAAGGCAACCTGAGGAGGAGGACTCACAAGGCAAGACGAAATCCTTGAATTTCAGCTTGGACTCTGAAGGTAATTTTGAGACCCCTGACGCTGAAACCCTCACTAAATCACCTCTCAAGGAATCCTGGGACTCATCACCAGGATCATCAGGACCTGGGGCCAAAACCCAATCATCACAAGAAGCTGTTGAAAGCCTGGGAGCCAAAGCTGTTGAAGAATGTTCATCTGAGACTTGTTCTAGACCTTCAGAAAAGGAGGGAATGACTGAGTCCTCCACAGAAGGCCTCTGTGTCATGTCCTGTGGTGGGAATCAGCAAATCCAGTAAAACAGCCACGCTCACCTTGATCAGAGACAAGACCATCACTAAAGAAACTGAAGCAAACAAAGGGAAGAAAAAATATGAAGAGACCCATCAAGACATCTTGGAGATGAGGAAAACTGTGGCTGAGTATGAGAAACTATTGTTCACAAATGACTGTAGATGAACAATCAACACACAGGACCTTCCAAAAGAGCTTCTAGCTACTGACCACAGAGATGAAACAGACCTGGCTAGCCCTGAGTCTGTGGAAAGGACCCCTTATAATCCTCTGAGGACACATGAGAACTGGAAGACATTATGAGGGTTCCAGAAGAATGAAGAAGCCATGAACAAATGTGCTAAGGATCACTCAGCCAGAGTGAAACAAGGGGAACAGGCCCTAAAAAGCTACACAGAAGGAAACTGGACAAAGTCAACGCAGAGGCTGAGCACAGCTCCCCGCTGGGCCTAGGCAGGAGCAGATGCAGTGGATCCCTGGAAAGCCCCTTCAGCAGAAGAACCAAGAAACTGAACAAGTGACAGAGTCCATGATGAGCAGACCACAAAGCTGGGAAAGCCTGAGATTCCTGTTAGCGCAGAGATCTGCAGTTGGCTGCTTCTCTGGTGACCAATTATCTTATCCAAGAATAAGTGTCCCTTTACAGAAAAGAATTTTTGTTTTTGTTTTTTTGTAGAGACAGTGTCTCACTTTGTCACCCTCGATAGAGTGCCGTGGCGGCACACAGCTCACAGCAACCTCCAACTCCTGGGTTTAGGCGATTCCCTTGCCTCAGCCTCCCGAGTAGCTGGGACTACAGGCACCCACCACAATGCCTGGCTATTTTTTTGTTGCAGTTTGGCCAGGGCCAGGTTTGAACCTGCCACCCTCAGTATATGGGGCCGCCTCCCACAGAAAAGAATTTTTTTAATAAACTGAGAAAAAAACCAAAAAGACCATTCCACGTGACAGGAGTGGGATTCCTTAGGAAAACAACTGAGCCCAGGTCTGGGGCAGGAAGTGTACAAAGTGAGCGTGGACCATGTTGTGGTGACAAAGAGCAAGGCCACCAAAGACCATGTGGTCACATAGACGGCTCAGAAGTCAACTAAGTCATCTCTTGCCTCAGCCTCTCAAGTAGCTGGGTCTACAGGTGTGCTCCACTAGCCCACATCTACATCTTACTGCAACCATAACACTGGTCAGATGCTATCTCTTTAAACACCCCACAAAACCACCTGAATTAGAGAAGTTTGGAGAAGACAGCAGGACCTATTAACACCGCCATGGGGTAATACTGGCAGGGCCCAAAACATGGCAAGTTCTGCAGGAATCAAAAGGAAAAGTTCAAGAGGGAGAAAGACGGAGGGAGAACTGATTTTAAAGAGTCTCACAAGAATATCAACCAATCAAGGATGTGCTCCTTCTCTGGGATCCAAGTGAAGAAAACTGTTCAAAAAAATTATTGTTAAGATTACTAGAGAAATATAACCTTGGATTAGATATTTATATTAAGTTATTGTATTTAATTTGGTTTAGATATAATTGTTGTGCTTTTGTGGCATAAAACCCTGGTGTTTCTGAAATATACACTAATGAAATCACAGATGTCGGGGTGGGCTGGGCTGCAGAGCTGGGGACTTGTGGCAGCATCTCCAGCTTATCATGTCTGAAGTTTCTAGAACAAAAGTATTTTATAATCTGTACAGAAATTGTTCTTGATTTCAATGCCATTCCGTAAAAGTTACGTATGGCATGTCTTTCTACCACATCAAGAAAAAGGAATCTTGGGTTAAACCTTGTACAAAAGCCATAAATCCCTTGGGAGGTAATGGCTCCTGAAGCTAAGGGTCAGGCACCACGAGATACGCTGAGTTATACTGCAAATCTGAAAGAACCAACCAACTAAAAGAACGGTAAATACCTAAAATTTAGCCCAAAATGTCCTAAGAAATAACAGTATAATAATTTAATTTTTAAAAATGCAAAATAAAAACTCTACGCAGGAAAGATGGAGACTTTACGTCCTTCATGTTCACATGGATGGAGCTGGAAAATGTTCTTAGCAAAGTATCACAGGAATGGAAAAAAAAGTATCCAATGTACACACACCTATTATGAAATTAATTTAAACCTTTTTATATGAAAGCTATAACCTAATAACAACCTAAGGATACAGGGAGGGGGGAGG
>CAUYTI010018695.1:0-30295 GCA_963575145.1 Galago senegalensis | reverse complement strand
GGTCATTGAACAGATGCAGGAGTTGGCCCAGTGGTACCTTGAGGAACTCTGGGAACTCACTGTACTGGACGAGGAGCCACCAGACACACCTGTACCTTCTCATCACTCCTGCCCAGCACCTTTCTTTGAACAGCAACCCTGCGTTCAAATGATATGGAGAAGTGACTGAAATTTTTTTTCAGTGGTAAAAGTATTGTGATTAGATTTTAAAAATAATCTTGATCTTCTGGAGATGCTCCATGAATGAGTAAAAGAATATGATGTCTAAAAAAAAAAAAAAAACAGCATGATCCAGTTTCTTCAAAAAAAAGAAAAATAAGCTGAGTATGGGGGCAAATGCCTGTAGTTCCAGCTACTCAGGAGGCTGAGGTGGGAGGATCTCTTGAGTCCAGGAATCTGAGATTGCAGTGAGCTGTGATGATGCACTCCAGCCTGGGAGTATATATATAAATGTATATATGTAAGTGACCTTAACTTCCCTAATTCAGTAGTAGGAGAAAATAAATCCCAATTCTCAGGTAGAAATCTTAGGGGAAATTAGTCTATTTCAAATATTTCAATTTCTCACTGGTAAATGTGAAGGGTGCTGTGACATTAGAGTTTATCCTTTTTTTTTTTTTTTAATTCAGACCAGGTATAACTCTAATTTCACTGACATTTTTGAAACGTGGTGACCAAAGAAGAGGCTTAGAACAATCAAATCATAGTTAGGAAGGGCCATAATATTATACTGTTTTAACCACACTCACAGTGAGAGTTGCTGTTGCTGTAGCAGGTTTGGCCTTGGATTCAAATGGGAGGTTAAATCAATGTGCAGTATCATGTCTCTTCCTTTCCCACTTTTGCCCATAATTATATTTTTTGATCTGGTTTCATGTGGATGTTACCTATTATAATTGGTTTGAGATATGACAGAGGGTGCAGAACATTGAAACAACCCCATGTCTGTATGAAAAACCTTTGCAGGACTTGCGATCCAGCACAAATGCCATTCTGATTTTGACGCTCTTTCAGTAACACCAACACTGCTTTCACTTTTCTTTTTCCTCATCGTAACATATCGATGCTTACTGAACGCCATTCCTGTTACTGGTTTCCATCTCTTGCTGGATTATAAACCTTCAGGACAAGGAAGTCTTGTTTATCTGTTTTTGTTTCATCCACAAAAAAAACTGTGATTAGCACATGAAAGATATCCAGTAAATCTGGATGATTAAATGAATGAATGATGAGTAAATTTCCATAACATACTTTACAATTTAATTTTAGCATTTTCTTATGAAGTATTCATCAGCCCCATGCACAGTATGTCATTCTAACATCTAAAATCTACTTCCACTAATCTGAAATAAGCCTCTCAGTGAGGAAATATCATTTAAATAGATCAAATGATTTTTGAAGTGCTTGATTCCAAACTGTTAGAGACCAGTAAACAAAGCTTTATTTAAGTAAGACTTTTATTTATTGTGTTATTTTGAGTAAGAGTGATACAATTTAAGAGTTTCTAGTAGAAAAATCAAGTGATGGTATCTTCGTATCTAGAATTCTATTTAAGATGTGGTCTTTTGTCCTCTATACATTTTTTGTCATGTTGTTTAGACACATATTAAATAACATGCTCTTAATTTTTCAAATCCAAGGATTAATTAAGATAATTACTTGGGGTATACATTGCTTTAAAACAGGCATCCTCAAACTATGGCCTATGGGCCACATGTGGCCCGCCACAGACATTTATTCGACCCACTGGGTGTTTTTGCCACCACTGCCTGTCCTGCTTAGCAGCCGACTTGTACCGGGGCTGCAATCTGGCCCTCCAACAGTCTGAGGGACAGTGAACTGAACCCCTCTTTAAAAAGTTGAGGACCCCTGCTTAAAAACATTGCATAAGAAAGAAATTCTGTTCTACATGTAGTTATGGAAACTGATCAAAATACAATTTATCTTGTTTTTTTTTTAGGGACAGAGTCTCACTTTGTCACCCTTGGTAGAGTGTGTGGTATCACAGCTAATGACAACGTCCAATTCCTGAGCTTAGGTGATTCTTTTGCCTCAGCCTCCCAAGTAGCTGGGACTACAGGCACTCACCACAGGGCCCTGCTATTTTTTTGTTGCAGTTTGGCAGGGGGTCACATTTGAACCCACCACCACCAGTATATGGGTAAGTGCCTTACCCACTGAGCCACAGCTGGCACCCATAATTTATCTCTTTCATAATTTTAGTTGTACATATCTATCCATGTCATGCATAAAAAAGCTACAATTAATTACTCAATGACTGTCAAAAAATATAAAGTTTTGAAAGCTTTTTTAAAAAATATTCACTCTTTTGTTTTATTCCTAATTTCATATCCAGTTAATAACACTTCGACCTATCAATATTTCTGACTAAAACTCATAAAGGAAAAACTGAAATTGCTTCAGTTTTTATACTGTCAGGGCATTGTGTAAAACAACTTAGGAAAGTGTGAACAAGCTTCCCCTTTTGATAGTAGAGGATATTAGCTTTGTCAACAATAAACACAGCTTGCTATTCAATACGGTAGTTGAATATGATTGTATCATTATTTTGAAATATGTTTCTGTCTTTGTGTATATTTCTTTTGTTTTCATTACAAAAGACTAAATATTGTTAGAGCGGCCTTGAAGCAATGGTTGTTTATATCTTGTGGGGACAGGCCTTTGGAGACTGCAAGTGAATCAAACTGCAGTGGAGAGGGAAACAATTTCCCAATCTCATGTATAGTTCTGCATTTCCAAGGGCAATCAGATAAAACATTTGTGACCTTCCATCTTTATTTCAAAAAATGAACCATGATTGAAACATTTATATGTAATACATTCTTTAGAAGAGACCTTGCTGATAACAGGGTTTTAAAAGATTGATGCTCAGAATAAAAACTATGTTGACCTTCAATTCCTAACTTTACAATGCCTTTGAAAAGAAACCTTTAACATTTCAATAAAAATTTTAAAAACTAGTTGAACATACAGCATGTTGACTGGGTGGATTATTTCATTACAGTAACAATCTTAGATAGAAATTATGCACGTTCAATATCAGCAGTTACCATTCAGTTCAGTGAAACAAGAATAATCAAGGCAGGAAAGGCACAGAGCCAAACTTTCAGGATACGGTGAAGCACAACTCCAGCATGTGCAGAGCTACAGCCCACTGGGAAATAGAAGAGGGAGGACATCCAGCTGGGGCAGGCGGCAATCAGAACAGAGCAAGACTCAGGCAGAGGGCGGGCGCCTGTGGCTCAAAGGAGTAGGGCGCCGGCCCCATATGCCGGAGGTGGCGGGTTCAAACCCAGCCCTGGCCAGAAAAACCTGAAAAATAAATAAATAAATAAATGTTAAGACTCTGGCAGAACAAAGGCTTTGGACCAATTCCAGGTTCATAAAATTTGAACATGAAACACAATCTAAAATAAAGTAAAATTTATAATGTGTTTTCAGAGTGAAAGAAACTGTGATCATGTTTTTTAACACAGCTCACCTTTGAAATAGTCTGAAATAGGAAAAAAAAAGCACGTTTATAAAATGCATATAATTAACATCATTACCAAACCTTATCAGACTTGGAAAAGCACGGCATTGCATAATTGCTAGTATTTCTCAAACTTATCTTCGAAGAATCAGACAGCTACTCAATAATATATATCAACTGTGGCCGAACATATCTTAAAGACCAAGATAGCCACTCAGGATGAAAGGCTGTATAGTGTATATGTCTTTAATTTCAGCTATCAAGCAAACGGAATATCAATCTTTTACTGCTTTCTTGATGGCTTCCTGGGCTATACCAGTGGAAAGCAGGCCAGTTTGGGGGACTGCTAGGACAATAGCCCTCATGTAAGGAAATCACCAAATACCTGGTCTCCACTGAAGGGTGCAGTTTTAAGGCAATAGAAACTAAACACACATACCTTGCTGAAGGATTGAGACTATAATTCAGAGCCCAGATATTTTTTAAATTATTCAGATTTCTCACAGAAAAACTATCTTTTTGTTTATACAATTTCCTTGAAATACCTATTGCCAACTAAGTCCTATCAACTGGGTTACTAGAATGAGTATATCTATAAACTCTAAGATTAACATTATTTTTATTTACTTTTAATCCCATTACTGTTTTAGAATCATTCTAACACTTAAGAACTGCAGTTTCCTTCACCAAAATCCCATAATCTTGCCAAATCTCTAGGTTCCATAGTGCATATGAAATATATCAAAAAAGTGATTAAACTGTTAAACAATTAAAAGATAATATGAAATTACAATCAATTTCTGATTTATAAACCTTTCATTTTTACATAAAAAATTCTTATTGTTTGCATAACATCTCTCTGGTGTTATATATCATTATTTCTTCCACCAAACAGAACTAGAAAGATTAAGGCTATACAAGGAAAATATGTATCACCAAAAATTCAAATGCAGAGCTGGTGTTGCCAGATCCAAATGCACTATTTCTCCCTATAAGCTACAATTTATAAAGCAATGTACATTACAATACATGTTTAGATGTATGGACTGTGGTCAACTTCTTCCTGGCTCTTCTTTTGTTATCTCTTATGAATTTTACCTTCCGACTAGTGAACACAAACTAGATTGTACTGAAGGTGGTTTGATGATGCCAAAGAAACACTACAGGTGGCGCCTGTAGTTCAGTGGGTAGGGTGCTGGCCCCATATACTGAGTGTGGCGAGTTCAAACCCCGCCCCGGACAAACTGTAACAAAAAAATAGCCAGGCATTGTGGAGGGCGCCCATAGTCCCAGCCACTTGGAAAGCTGAGGCAAGAGAATCACCTAAGCTCAGGAGTTGGAGGTTGCTGTGAGCTGTGTGACACCACGGCATTCTACCAAGGGTGACAAAGTAAGACTCTGTCTCTACAAAAAAAAGAAAGAAAAAGAAAAAGAAACTCATTATGTGTTTTGGGTACATAAATGTTTCATCTGCACCAATGTTCAGATAACCGGAGGAATGGGGAAAAGAGAAAACATTCCCCAAACACTAAACTGGTTGTGCAAGAAAAATTAGAAAGTATCAACTTTTGAATTATAACATAAATAACCACCCAGTCAGCTTGAAGAAATATAATGGTTTCAGGAATAAATTTCTTCATAGCTGTAGAGAAGTCCCATCACTTACATTAATAGTGAACCTTTTAATTTGCCTCCCGTCTGAGCTTGTCACTCACAGTTCTTCATCTTCAGAGAGACAGAAATGCTAAGGCCTAGGTTATGAGGGAGGCCATGCAGAAGCCGCCTTGGCTGCCTTGTGAGTTTATGCAAGATTTTTACTTTTCATTTAAGTGTATTTTTTTACATTTCCAATTGCCCTTTAAAAGTCACCCGGGTATTATGCCTGCTATGAACAGGCAAGATCAACACAGTTGCCTTTGCCACTCCATTTCTCCCCTTCAAACACACACGTATTTCCTTATGAAAAGGCAAAGACCAAAAGACCATCCTACATTTAATTTGTACAGAAAAAAAAAAAAAAAAAAAAAAAAACAGGATGGTAGTCAAGGAGAACTTTCCAGAACTGATAAAATGCCCTCAAGGAGTCTTAGTCATTTATGTTAAGACGGTTATCCTGAGAATGAGGTGAAAGATATAATTCTTGGTAGCCTTGAGATTATTATACAGAGCTTGAGAGAATAATTATCTGTGCATTCCACAACCCATCTTCTGATGAAACCTTCATTTATCCAGTAAATGAATATCACTTTGTTTATTTTAGTGAGGCTTGGTTTGCAAAGGAACCACTACCGGATTATGGGAATAATTTTACATAATATGTACGTTTTTATTTTCAAATCTGAAACTTTGGAATTCTGAGATTCATATTAAATTGAAACCCCAGAGAACTTGCAATGTGGATGAAAGAAAATATATGTAAATCCATACAGTGTAGCTATTTCCTGCATGTGAGTCTGCATTACCGTCATATGTGATCTATTGAGATTTAATGAGTAAAAATGTATAAGTCAGGATTCTTGGGTGAACTTTAGAGAAAACAGAAACATTAAATGTGTTTGTTTTATGTATTCCAGCTAAACCATTTCCTCATTGTTTTTGAATGTTTTCTGAATCAGGTATCTAGCTTTGTAAGGCAGAAGGAAATAGATCTCATTTTGTTTTGCGTTCAAGCAAAATATTACTTTTATTGAAGCATAAATTAATGGAGCAGAAGAATTTGTCTCAATAAAAGGAAACTATGACTGCAAGTTTTCTGTCGTATGATGCTTGGTGTTTTCAGATTGGTTTGCTTGCTCTGCATGTATTAGATTCTGCAGTAGCTGTCAGGGAGGAGATAGCCCAGTTAGCCATTTGGAAATCCACGGAGCCCAATTTCATCATATGTTGTACTATAAAATTCCCCCCAATGTTATAGAAAATGCAGATCTGACCAATTCACATCACTAAATGCATCTATTTAAAGTGATGTTTTTCTTAACAAAAATTAAAAAAATAAGAATACATATAATAGACTGATAGGAGAACAATAGAAAAAGGAAGTCATAAAAGAGTAGACTTAATGGGCAAATAGTCATAAAAGCAATTTTATCCCTGTTCTCATCATTTCTTTGTGACTTTCGGGAAATATTTAAATTTGGTATCATTTCGGAATTGAAACGGTGCCAAAGTGATTGGGCCCAGGAGAAAGGGCTTCCATTGTTGAGTAGATCAATTTTCAGGTACTGGCTCACAGTCTTCAAAACACAGAAACATTGTTTCCCCACAGACCAAGAATGAAGCTTCGTTGGGTGTGGAGTTCAACTAAGAGCCCAGAGACTTGTATATAAACTTCCAGGTGAAATTTACTAATTTTCAATGAAGAAGTATGACTTTTATTAGTACTGGGCTGTTAAGTCAATGTTATGAGCACAGGCTGCCAAGAATAGGGACCAGAAATTAGAGAAACAATAAGGTCAGAGGATGTGCTATCCTAACTAGCCAATATCTTCCTCTCTTTTAGAAACCATTGATTGCCAAAAGAAGCAACATTCTTCTTTTTTTTTTTTTTTTGGCTAGGGCAGGGTTTGATGTATGGGGTTGACACCCTACTCCTTGATCCACAGGCACTGCCCAGAGCTGCATTCTTAAAAAGTGCTTTCCTGAGCTCTACAAGCATATTTGTGATTTTGTTTGCCCTCTCTTGTTTTTCCTTTTGTTTGTTTTTCATAGGTTGGCTTATTTGTTTATTTTCGATCAGTGGTGAAATTGCGTTAATACCTTTACCCTTTCACCACATTCTGCTAAATACATTTTATTGATATTTGTATAATTTTTTTCTCAGAGAGAGTCTTTGGTAGCTTTGTATTTTCATTGTATGATTTAGAAACATAAGACCTCTATCTTCTCTATATTGTCAATCATGTCATTTATGATAGCTTTTTATTTTTGTTATATTACATACCCATTTCTTTTCCAATTCCATTTTTACTAATTAACATAATTCACATAATATATTGCATACAAAAATATGTTAGTATTATAATTTCTTATCATGGTGAAGTGAGGTAAATATTTCTATTGCTTTCTATTTATTTGTATTTCAATACCAAAATTTTTGTAAATAAAATTTGTTGAAAGGTTCTATTTTATCTTAAATCAGTTTGTCTCAACTGAGAAATACAGAATCTAGATTCTAAATATTCTCAAAGCTCTTAATATTTCAGAATAAATCTATGTGTTACTCAATCTTGGCAGATACTGAGCTTATTAACTACACCAAACTCACTGATCTTCACATTGAGATTCTAGACCAGAATTTTATTGCCACCACAAAACTGTTGATCTGATTCCTCTCTGATTTAGCATCTGCTGAGATGTAGGGCTGTCACTCTTGTGTCCAACAGGGCTCCACTGTCTTCCCCTCCCTACCTTCTGTATAACTAGGTAATTGATGACTTTTTCTCAACTTGTTAAACAATTGAGGTTTTCTTTAGGAATCTTCTGTTAGGTAATGAGTGAGCAAAAGATAGGATCCCAGTTTTCAGTGATTTCCGATCCCTGGAAATGCACAGAAGATGGCATTTTCAAGATGATTTAATGTATACTGTTTGGATAAAACATAACCATATTTTCCTAAGCAAATTATGCACGAAACTAATTTCCAGTATTTTAAATTAAGAATTTAATTTAAATAATTCTTTGGTTGATGTCTTCTGGCTCCACTGGTATTGAGAATTGCAAAGTTCACTCTTCCGGGTGTTCCTGTTCCTCTTTTTCCATCTTGTCCTTGTTTTAAACATTCTTTTCCAAAGCAACAGGAAAGCAGCTGTTATTGAGCCCATACGAGCTTACTGAAAGTGTGACTGTCTAGGCTGTTAGGTATTTTGAAGCTTTCACAATCTCTGTGTGCCAGAGACTCATTTTTCATTTTAGCCTTTTCTTTGTGAGGTTTATTGACCTTGATTTATGGTTTCCACTGGATTTACTCACGCCTTTCTTTCTAGGCTCTATGATAGTACTTTGTTATTTTTCTCTGTTAACATTTCTGTTCTCTAACTTTGTGACAATTACTTATTATCTCCTTTACTCTTTTTTTTTTATTTCCCACTGACTATAGAGCTCATATTTTCCTACCTATCTATTGCTGTTAGGGCTAGCAATGACTATTTCTTTTCTTTTCTTTTTTTTTTTTTACATCATCACTAGAATACAACATTATGGTAATAATCTGGATTCTATGATTTTTGAATTAAAAAAATATGTATTTGAGTTGGATATGGCCATCAGTTAGATGTGGCTTTTCTGATTTAAGCCTGGAAGAACATTTTTACTAAACTTTTGCTTCAAATTATTTCCATAAAATTCATGAGGGTGAAGTACAGAAATGAAGTTGAAGACTGTAGGAACAGAATTTGAATTTTTAGCACTATTTTCCCTCTCAATTTAACATTACACTTTCCAGAACTCGATCACATCTGGTTTTTCCTGTGCTTCATTATTTTTGATACCATATGTATAAGGAACAAAATGCTTTCTGTCTCAAATCCTTTTTTATGTAAAAAGTAGAAAACGATAGGGATAATTTGAAATTAAGGACTTTTAATGCTTTTTATGTAAAGCATTATATATGGAGAATAGAAATGTTTAATATAGAATGATCTAGTTTACTATGTATTCTTACCTTATTTTCTTATTTTATATTCTTGCATTTCACAAAGGAAATGTTCAAAATGGCACTGAAATCTAGACCCAGATTTCTTGTCAAAATTCTTTGATAAGTTGTGCCATTTAGTATTTATAGACGGGTAGATACACTATTGCGTTGTTGTGATGCTAGAATTCATGGTACTACAAGATGGTAACTATCAGTGTCTTTGGGTCTTCAACATCATGACACAGGTGATTAAGATTCCGTGTATGGAACTACATCATCCAACAATATTTTCAGTTCATTAGTATATCATAGTATTTAAAAGGACAGAGAAACAAAAGAGGATAAGTTTAAAAGATAGGAAATCTCTTTAAAGTTAGAAGAAAACTATGTAATTATCAATGTCCTAACACACCCATATGTTTCCCTACAGAGTCATTATTGATGGCATGACCTCCAAAGTGCTGACATCCTAAACCCACAGGCTTAGTGAAGCACTCAGGGATCACCTAGACAATACTACGGTTAATATATTTAAAACATTATACATTTACCACATGTAAAACCCCATGGCAAGAGCTTATTGCATAGAAATAAGTTCTAAGGTCATCAAGCACAAATATCATTTTAAAATATGTTGTTAAAATATTTTCAAAACTGTCACATTCTATATCAGTTTTAATTATTATAATAATATTTTTCATGGTTAACTGAAACGCTCTTGATATAGAGTACACCTTTGCTTCTCGTTTTTCTATTTGGAGACTTAGTGAATTATTTAATTCTGTTCCTCATGGGAAAAATATCTGTAAAAACATTTACAAGTCTTCCAGTCACTTACATAAGAGTTTGAGGTAGTTTAAAACTGAAGTCAAGTTGGAAGGCCATGATGTAATTCTCCTCCATCACCTGGATGCATCTGTGTCCATTACCTCATTTACTGTCACTATAAACTAACTTCCCAATCACCCAGCTAAGGCTAATCCTTACACTTGAGACTTCAAGCTATCATAGAAACCACTGCATCACTTTTTCATCTCTTAGACATCTCTAATTTTCTCTCTGTGCAGAAATATTCTCACCACTCCACAAATACACTGCTATTTCTCCTGCATTAAATATGTATGGAATTTTTTGTCCTCATTTTTAACTTCAAGATGACCCTTTTCTCTAGTTACTTTTATAGTAAAAAAAAAAAAAATCATTAAAAGATTGGCCTATAATTCTGTCTCCTATTTCTCTCTCTGCTCTGAACACACGGTCATCAGAATTTTGTTCATATCACTTCACCAAGAAAGAAAATGATTAAATCTATTCAGTGTTATGGTGTCAAATCCATCAATCATTTATGATGCTTGCGTTTCTTGACCAATCAGTAGCAGCGTTTGTCAAAGTTGACCTTACATCCCCTCTCTTGACAACCTATTTCACTTAACGTCCAGAATCTCTCTCTCCCCCCAGCCCTATCTCTCTGTGTGTTTGTGTGCATGTATGTGCGCGTGTGTGTACACTTTCTCCTACCTTACTGGCTGCTTATTTTCATCTTCTTTACTTATTCTTCTTCATATTCTACCCTCTAAATAGTTGAAAGTTCTAGGGCTCAGTTCCTTATATTTTTTATTACTCTACTCTCTTAGTAAGTAACTCTACTCTCTCAGTGAATCTATTGAGTTTAGGTGTGAAATTCTACTCATATGTTGATAGTTTCAAGTTCTGTTGTTAGTCAAATCTCCCCCTTGACATCTAGACTCATATATCTGAGTATCTCCTAGATCTATTTCTCTGTTTCCATAGCACCCTTAATATAACCCAAACCTCCTGATACTCACCACTACCAGAACTACTCCTTTCGGAATGTTTCTGTTTCAGTAAATGGTGATTGGATCTTGCTTTGGCTGAAGTGCTACACTTTATCTTGAACCCTTCTGATTTTATGTCCCTCCACATAAGCCTGTAGTATTATAGATTTTTATCTTTCCAGGTGATATTGGTGTTTCTCTTGCTGCTCATTGCCCAAACAGTCATATTTTCTATTTGCACTGTCATTATGATAACATTCCACTTCAAATTATACTTGTTCGTATTAGTCAAAATAGTACACACTTTCATCATAAGCATCCTAAAATCAGGTTTGTTTAATACCACAAATATTATTTTTGTACAGGTACTGTTCAGTGAAGCCTGTAGGTTCTCCTTCAAAGTGAAGCTATCCAAAGCTAGCCATGGTTACAGAAGAAGAGAAAGGGGAATAATGAAAACAACCCAGATCTGAACTGTCTTAATCAGAAGTGACACAGTACATAGGTCAGAGTTAGTCATGTGATCTCCACAGAACCTCAAGACTTGGAAAAATCAGAAAGCATGTAGGGACCAGTCAGCATCAACCACTCCTGCCAAATTTACATGTTGCCTTTTAGCCAATTTCTACAAAAAGCAACGAGTCTTTATTCCTTAGGACGCTAAATTCACTCAAAGTTAAAAATCAACACAGGCATAGCTTTTATCGTCACTAAAAGTAGCTGATTACACTATTATTTTCAATGATTATTTAAATAAGCAAAAATTTTGAAACTTTCAAATTTATATCTAAAATGTCATTAAAAGCTTACATAATTTCAAAAATATAGTATCTTATATGCTATTAAAATTGACTTTTTCAACAATATACTGTATATAAAGAACCATATTTATTAAAATGGCCCTTTTATTAACATATTTTATAATTATACAAGTTAATTAAGCTTCCCTCATATTTTCTGTAAGAAAATATGTCAATAGATGGAAATTTATTTATATATATGAAACAAGTTTATATTTTAGTTCTTGTTATGATGTTGCTTTCTAAACAGTTTCTTTTATGTCAAATTATTATTAATGACTATTTTTAAACATTTGAACAAAAACCATAAAATACAAATTGATATTTAAGAGAGCACTAAACACAAATGTACATTTTTATTATTAAGGCATGCCTCAAAGAGATAATTAGATTGTTTATAGAGAACTATTACCTGTTGGTAGAACAAAACACTCAGCACATTCCTTTTCCGGTGTTGGTGGATGTGACTGTTTAGAAATTTCATCTATGTATATCAGAAGAATGTAATTAAAAATGTCAGTGATAACAGTGGCATTGAGTGCTTTGTACGCATTTCATTTCATGCCCCACCACCTCTGTTCCCCACAAAATCATAGAGTGGTCTTAAGTCAAAATTTGTTTTTAATGATAAGCTGACTACAAAAGTAAGTCTTTTGATTTTTGGAAGCAAAGATCTAAAACCATGCTGATTTGGAAAAGCTGTGAGTTACTTTTTCAGGGTTATTGGTCTTTAAATAAATACCTAAGATGAAAACTATTTTACCAACACTGTTGAATATTAATATATTTTTCCTCCTTAACTTGATACAATCAGAAAGTACTGGAAAATAAAATAGAAGCTAAATTTCACTATAGTTTAAAATGCAATAGTGTTTATCTAAGTGATTTTAATTGTATCTTATGATTTCTTAAATTTATTTTTTAATTAACAAGTAAAATTACATACCATACTATTTTGATCTCTGCATGCCTTGGGAATGGATAAATCAGGCTAGCTCATGCTACGTACTACCTCATATATTTATCATTGTGGTGACGACACAATCTACTTTCTTAGCAATTTTCAAATATACATTATATGGTTATCAAATAGTCACCACAGCACATAATAGATGCCTTGAACTTAATAATTATAGCTGAAATATTATGTCTTTTGACTACTGTCTCCAATCTTTCCAATTCGCAGCCTCTGATAAGCACCATACTTCTTTCCATAAAGGTTGTATTAGTTTGCAATCCCACCAGCAGTGTACAACTGTACCCTTCGCTCCACATCCATGCTGGCATCTGTAGTTTGGGGACTTTATTATATGGGTTAATCTCACTGGGGTTAGGTGATATCTCAGAGAGGTTTTGATTTGCATTTCTCTGGAGAATAGAGATGGTGAGCATTTTTTCATGTGTTTGCTGGGCATGCATTTGGCATCTTCAGAGATGTTTCTGTTCAAGGGTCTTGCCTATGTATAAATGGAGTTGTTTGCTGCTTTCTTATTGATTAATTTGAGTTCTCTATAGATTCTAGTTATCAGGTTTTGTGAGATCTGTAACATGCAAAAATCTTCTCCCTTTCCAAAGGCTGTCTGTGTGCCTTGGTTTTGGTACCCTTAGGTATGTAGAAGCTTTTTACCTTGAGCAAATATCACTTATTTTACTTTTTGCAGCTGCAATTGCCAGAGGCATCTTCCTCATAAAATCTTTTCCCAGGCCAATATTTTCAAGTGTTAACCCCACACTTTATTCTAGAAATATTGTTTTGTGGCTCAAATTTAAACCTTCTATGCAGTAAGAATCAATTTTTGTGATAGATTTGGGTCCAGTTTTAGTCTACTACCTGTGGCTACACAGTTCTCCCCGTACTTTTTATTAAATAGGGATTCTTTTCCCTAGTGCAGGCTTTTATTAAGTTTATCAAAAATCAAATAGTGAGGCTCGGCACCTGTGACTCAAGCGGCTAAGGTGCCAGCCACATACACCTAAGGTGGCGGGTTCGAATCCCCAGTCCGGGCCCGCCAAACAACGATGGCTGCAACCAAAAAATGTCCAGGCGTTGTGGCGGGCGCCTGTGGTCCCAGCTACTTGGGAGGCTGAGGCAGGAGACTCTCTTGAGCCCAGGAGTTGGAGGTTGCTGTGAGCAGTGAAGCCATAGCACTCTACCCAGGGGCTCAGCTTTAGGCTCTGTCTCAAAAAAAAAAGGATCAAATGGTGATATGTGACTGGTTACATCTCTAGATTCTCTGTTCTATTCCATAGATCTACTTCTCTAGTTTTGTGTCATTACCATGCTGTTTTGATCACTGTAGTTTTAGAATCTGAAGTCCAGTTATGTGATGCCTCTACCTTTGTTTTTTATTTCTAAGAATTGTATTCGCTATTTGGCTTTTTCTGGTTCTGTATGAAATGAAGTATTAATTTTTTAAGTTCTTTAAAGTATGACTTTGGTGCTTTGATGGGGATTTCATTAAATCTGTAGATTGCCTTGGGTAGCATGGACATTTTAAAGATATTAAATCTTCTCTCCTGGGAGCATGGTATGTTTTTCCATTTGTTAATGTCTTCTTCTATTTATTTTCTCAGGGTTTCATAGTTCCCTTTATAGAGATCTTTCATGTCTTTTGTTAGATATATTCCCAGGTATTTCATCTTCTCTGGAGCTACTGTAAAAAGTATTGAGTAAGTAGCCTTCATATATTCAATCAGTTTTTAGATGGCTAAAAAAATAGAATTAATTTAAAAAAATACATTTGACCTGGAATGTTATTATGGTACAACATTTTATGGAAAAAAGGATATTACACTACTTAGATGGTCAATTAAATCAGAATTTTATATCACATCATAAAGCTCCTTTTCTAAAGCACTTTCTAGGTAAGGTGGCTGATGTCCAGGTTCTATAGGAAGCAATGATCCAATAAAGATAAACTGGAAAGGAACTTAGGAGGTGAGGACAGGTACAACATGCCTTTATTCAGCTCATGTTAGCGGGTGAGCAAGCATGGAAAATCTGCACAGCTGAAGCTCTGTACACACATATACCCAAGGGAATAACAGTGGCAAGCACCAAGCAGCAGTTACCCAATGATGACATCACTGTGTACAGTTATGGTTATCTAGAAAAACAGTGACTCCCAGTTGCACGTGGGTGAGGAAGCCCAGACAATTTGTCTGGCCCTATAAGAAACTTAGATATTGTAGCAGTTAAAAAGCTTTGCAATGAGGAGGTCTCCTGTTATAACATTACTATATAAATGTTTCAGTTACATCTCAAAATAATTAAAATTTGGCTCCAGTGTTTGTTGTCACACAAACACATGTACTTACAACATGCACTGTTGGCCTCCCTCCTTGCTAGGTTCTTATCCTCTACATATTAAATGCCCATTTTCAGAAAATTATAATCATTTAGAATTGGCTGGCTTCCAAAGAGTTGTACACTGCCATAAAAGAAAAACCTAAGTTATTTAAAATTTGACTATAAAAAAGACCCCGTGAGATGGTTCTAACGAATGCTATGACTAAAAATAAAATAAAATTTTTAGAAAGTTTTTCTTCATTCTGTTCCCCCAAACCACAGCATCAGAAATAACATGCTACTTCCAAAGTAAATTCTGATATACTTCCGACCTCATTATTGAATCACACATATTCATAAGCATAGAAGCTGCTGCAATAGGTATTTTATTGTTAAGTATCACCACCTCCCAATATTCTACCAGCAGAAATAATCTGTTAATTTCATATTTAACAGATGTCATTATTGATAAAAATGTACTCAATTTTTATAAGCTCATCCTGCTGATAATTTATTTTCTGAAGCTTAAGTTTAATCAAATCAAAAGGACACACTTAAACACATCCAGTTCAGATAAGAATTTATAATATTTTTAAAAATCTAGATGATTTTTCTTTTACTCATTTGAATTATAAAGATACAATTATTCACATTACACAAACAGAACTTTAAAAATTAGAATGTGCATATTAATTAAAATGATAACTATCATACACAATTTTACCTCATTTAATACTGAAAAAGTGTTTTCAAAAACCGGTACCTTCATACATCTTTCTGTTGTAGCAAAGTGGTTTGGACATAAGATACTATTTTTGTCTTTATGTGTGTGTGTATATGTATGCATGATACAGTAGCTCTTCCCTCTACCCTTATTTGCAGTTTTTCTTTCCTAGGTTTTAATTATTACCCTTGGTCAACTGTACTCCTGACAATATTAAATGGGAAATTCCAGAAATAAATAATTTATAAGTTCTAAATATCTTACCGTTCTGAGTTGTGTGATAGAATTTCACACTGCCCTGGTCCATTCTGCCCAGGATGTGAATCATCCCCGTGTCCAGCATCTCCATGCTGTATACACTACTCACCCACTAGTCACTTAGTAGCCATCTAAGTTATCAGATTGAGTGCCACTGCATTGGAGTCCTTATGTCCCAGTATCCCTTATATTCAATAATGACCCCAAGGCACAAGAGTAGTGATGCTGACAATCAGGATGCCAACAAGAAGTCACAAAGTGCTTCCTTTAAGTGAAAATGTGACCTTGCTGTTATTTGGCTAAGGCTTGATGCAATCTAGTTTAGGGCATCCATTGAGAGTCTTGAAATATATCTTCCATAGATAAGGGGAGTCTGCTCTATCTATTTATCTATCATCTATCCTATTTCTCTGGAGAGAGAGAGAGAGAGAATGCCTTACATCTTACATCCAAACCATTTTCTTAGAATAAAATAAGAAAAATGTCAATTTTATTAATATAGTTACTAATTGAAAATAAGGTGCCCCTCCGTTATATTATGTTGGTTCAAACTAGAAGAATTAAGCTCTTAAATAAACTTAGTTCCATTATTGTGTTCATTATTTCATTATTGGGGTGATCAGAACCAAACGTATGAGTGAAATAAACAAGTTGTTTTATCCTGAAACACAATGGGGTCCCAGGTAGTCCATCTAGAAGTAGAAAGTTTTGTTCTGCAACACCTTTTACAATGCTGTACAGAAACCACCTGAGAGTATAAAAGATTCCTGGGCTAGAAATTTCCCTGAAAATATCTGGAAAATAGGAAAGTTAGAGAAAACCTCTTGATCTAGGGAAGAGCTGGATATGACCTTAGGAAAAGGGAAAAGGATTAGCCTGCACTTGGGTAGGAGGGCCACATCATTTTTACTGACCTACCATCCATCCATCAATCATAATTTATATCCTTTGGATATTATTCAAGTTGCAGAATGTGGATAGAGAAAAACAGCCATTTTGACTGGTTTTACCGTAAGTTTATGATCAGAAACATCAAGTGGGTCTTAGATGGTGATAGGGCATTCTAAAATTTTTTATTGTGTGACATTTCTTCTCTCTAAATATACTCTATTCCTTGCCTCTCTTCAGCTTTAGCTGGTGGATTTGTTTCCAAGTATTTCAAGAATATAGAGGAAATTAGAGACGTCCACATTTTCCCACCTCTAAATTATATTAGCATACCTTCACAGGTCTCCTGACACTGATTGCCTCTTCCTCGAATGAACAGCCCAAGCTCCTGCCTGAGGGCAAGCTTACAGGTGCACTAGATCCTACCTCATTCCTCCCACTCCTTGACTCTGTACTGGGAACAACCCAATGTCTTCTGCACCATAATTTATTTTTGTCTTTTTTAAACTGAGTTATCCCTACAGAGATTTAAGTATGTTTTAATACTGCCCATCTTAAAAGCAAAAGGACATCGTGCAATCCCCTCCTATTTCAGCTATTCTCCCACTCCTCTGCTCTCTTAAACTAGTTTTATGTATAGTCCGGAAACAATTTTTCTGCTATCTATCTTTCCTTTGCCTTAGGAATGGACTCTAATTTGAGGATGCCATTATCTCTTGTTTTCCCACTTATTCCACTGGACGCTTTTTGAACTCAGTACATCATTCTTCTCTATAGAATTGCTACACATTCTATAACCCACTAAAAGCTTTTTGTTTTCTCTATATAAATACAATTGAATCAGTAGTTTCATTTGTCATCACAATAAATACCATAAAATGAGTCATTGATAAATACCAATTTCTGTATTTATTTCAGCCCTTTCCCTTAATTCTTAACATATATGTATATCTGCTTCACCTACAAACTTGTCTTATACCCTTAAGACGTGTTAGCCCTCAACCTTTCACATTTATTAATAGCAAACTGTTATTTTAGTTGTTCAATCAAAAATGATGTAGTCATCTGTGAGTACTTTTTTCTCCTGTAAAGAATCCATCAATAAGTCCTGATGAATCTACTTGCAAAATATATCAAATATCTGACCTCTCCTCACCACCACCACCACCACTACATCCCAAGCCACTATCTCTTCTTTCATTCTTCTTTTCATTCAATATCTCTTCATCGAAGTGTTTATATCAATTTTACTGTAAATTGAAGAGTCATTTAGGGAATTTGCCAGAGCTCTCTGATTGACTGTGTTGCATGCCCTGTCCCCTTCACACAGTGTTTTCTCTATCTCACCCACGTTGGTTCTTCTTCACATGACGAGTGACTACTGATATTACACATCACATCTCTGCTAAAATCTCCAGGGCTTTTCCATCTCTCTCAAAATAAAATCCACAGTGCATACTATGTTCTGATTCCATGATACCATCGACATCTCCTTCCACATTCTAATTTGCTCACATTGCCTCAGTCACAGAATTCCTTGAAGTTATTAACTATAAGAAGTAGTCACACTTTTTTTTCATTTCTATGCTTTTTATCTCTTAGGGTCCTTCCTTGATATGTGCATGACTCAGACCTTCAGCTTTTCCAAATCTTTATTCAGATGTTACCATATCAGGGAGATCTTCCCCAAACATTCTTTTGAGTATAAGACTCCCTGAACTCTCTATGCTCTGAACTTTCCATGCCTTCATTCATTATTTTTGTTGGTCATAGCACTTATCATCACCTGACATATTACGTATTTGATTACTTACTGTCTGCTTTCCCCTACCAGGTCCAGACTTTGTGAAAGCAGGATTTTTGTTGTTGTTGACTGCCTAGATAAGTACTTGACAGACAGACTTTATAAATACAGTTGAAATGAATGAATGAAGATGCATAAAAAGATAAGGATATACTTGAATAATAAACCAAAAATGTGTGTCAAGGCATGGTTCCAGCCCTGGCGTAGTGGCTCATGCCTGTAATCTTCCTACTCTAGGAAGGCAAGTTAGGAATATTGCTTGGATGCAGGACTCAGAGAACAGCCTGTAAAAGAACAAGACTCTGTACAAAAAGCAGAAAAAAAATAGCCTTGGTGGTGTGTGCCTATAGTTGTATTTGTTTGAAAGGCTGAAGTAGGAGGATTTCTTGAGATCAAGAAGTTAAGGTTGCAGCAAGCTAAAACGACACCTTTTCATTTTAGCCTGGGCAACTAGAGGGAGACTCAGCTCCCCTCCCACCCCCGCACAAAACCTAGAGTCACAGATTGTACAAGTGGGATGGCTAAGTAATAGAATTTGGGGGAGGAATTAATGTCGCCTTGGGATGCATTTGAAATGCTAGCCTGAGTCCTATCACTCTGGGTATCTTTATATTTGTCCCATCTGGCTATAGTAAATGTTTATATCAGTTTTACCATAAATTGAAGAGTCATTTAGGGAATTTGTCAAATTGGAGGATATTTATAGATGCTTAACAACTGTGGAGGGTCTTACTTAGAGTCATGAGTTTAGGTTAACACTAACAACAATGTGGATCTTGCTGCCCTCCCCCCCCCCCACATATTTGGACAGATCTGCTGGAGCTGCACAGCATAACCTCAAGCAAGAAGTTTAGTCAATTCACTCACATTTTTCTTAGCTATCAAATTTTCATCCTGTATTCTTAAATTGTAAAGAACATAACAGTTGTTAGAGAAGATAAAGTGCACAGCATCGTTTAATCTGTGTAAAATATCCAGCACATTTGAAAGTGCTTAGCAACTTCTGTGAAATTAAGGAATCGTGATCCTCCTGCAAACGCTTCTTTTCCTAATGTTTATTTAGCACATGCACACACACAACTACATGTAGGCCAGAGATTAGGACCCCACACCCACACAACAGAACTGGAGTTAAATTTCACATAGTCTAGGCTAGTTTACTATATTTACCAACCTATCAACCAAACAAATAATAAAGTAGAGAGAGGAAAAGCGAAGAAGGTAATGTTAACAATCCAACAAAGCTAGGAACCAGCAGCCATCTGAAATTGTGAACCAATTAAACTAGCTTTTAAATACACTGCTGTTTTAACAAAACCAAGGGACAACGCTGAGTCAAAATGATTCTTCTGCAGGTTACAGTGCTCAGAGTTTTCTGGAAGTAGATGAAAAATCAAAAACATTGGGGAGATAGAAACAAACTCTCGCTATCCTGTGAGGGGTTGTGGGCTGGATGCTGGACCCCTGTATTTGCTAAACTCAGTTTAACAGGGGTGTCAGCATGTGAAGGACACGGGAGAAATGGACTGGCAATCCCCTCTGAAGCTGCTGTCATCAACTGAAGAAAACAGTGTTAAGACCTACATACAGGACTCCTGATAGAGGGGCTGTGTTGTCAGCTAGAAGGACAGCTAGCTAGCCTGAAGCAGAGTCAAACCTCCAGGGAAAAATGTGTTGAGCAAATGCACTGAAATAATAGATTTAATCCTATTAGCTCCTTGTTCAAGCTTCTGACCCTGGTCCTTTCTCTAAATAGGTGTTCGATAAAAGCCATACAAGAAAGCATGATCACCACGCAAAAATAACTAATAAAGTAAGCACAATGTCATTGTATCATAAATAATGGAAAGGTTAAAAAAACCAAAACATATACTGAACAAGAGAATGCACGTCCATAAATGGCATCAGAAAGTGAAAAGATTATACAAAGTAACAAGGTGCTGAATAAATATTAGCTAGGAAGTCAAATAAATTTTTTTTAAAATGACCTTTCAAATAAATGTTCAGAGTCTAAAAATAAAATTCAGAGGATCAAAGAAAATATCATAAAATGCCGTATTTGGTATTCTTATAGAGAAGACGTTATAATGCTAATACAGTATTAATATGTAATAAATTTAGCCAAAGGAGGACAGTAAAATGTAGAAATAGTAATAGTCAATATGAAAGTAAAATTTATTTCAGTAATGCAATGCCGATATAAAACTGATAATTATTCTACCATTTACCATACGGATAGAATGTTTAACTTGATAAATTTCAAAGGGCATCTTATAAAATTTAGCATCTATTTGTGACTTTTAGAAGTAAACATAATATAAGATAAAAGACTATGGATTCAAAGGATTTCACACACACACAGGAACCTAAAAAGCAAAACACTTAGAAAGATGAAATTCTACTCTCCCGTCAGGTCTAGTTAAGAATGTTCATTACCACCATGTTTATTTTTCAGATTTCTAAAAATAGTAGAACTATTAAATAGAAAAGAACAAAATAATGGCTGTTACCATCAGAAAGACAGATGGCAAAGTATCATCATTTTCAGATATGCTTTTATACCTGAAAACCAAGAAAATCATAACAGGAATTTCCTGTTCTCTTTTAGATTATGTGAATATTTCTTGCATTATGTTCTCGAAAGTTTTATTTCACTTCTTTGTGTTATGTGGAGAGTGACTATTCTAGAATTTACAATATATTAATAATGACCAGTTATCTACTCAAAAGTAATATTAAAATCAACCTATGTAAAATACAGAAACCTCAAAACAAGATAGCTTATGCCTTACCTACGCATTCTAACATGATTTTATGCTTAAATTGTCACAGGTATAAAAAATTTTACAGGGCAGGGCACCAGCCCCATATACCGAGAGTAGCGGGTTCAAACCCAGCCCCGGCCAAACTGCAACCAAAACATAGCCGGGTGTTGTGGCAGGCTCCTGTAGTCCCAGTTATTCCGGGGGCTGAGGCAAGAGAATCGCTTAAGCCCAGGAGTTGGAGGTTACTGTGAGCTGTGACACCACAGCACTTTACTGAGGGCAATAAAGCAAGACCCTGTCTCTACAAAACAAACAACCAACAACAACAAAAAAAAACTTTACAAAATGTTACATACTTTTTTCTTTACATGTTGATTTCGATGTTAAAGAAATTAAGGGGGAAAATAAATCTTTAATGCCTATGCAGATGTTCACCACATTCCGTGTTTGTTATTCCCCTTGCAGTCTGAGTTTCCATCGGATATTGTTTCCCCTCAGCCTGCAGAGTTTCCTTGACCATTTCTAATACTACATTTATATGAGTGACAAGTTGCCTTAGTTTGATTTTATCAGCAAACGTTTTCATTTTACCTTGAAGCTTGATGGATCTTTTCACTAGAGATCGATCTCTGGGTTTCTGGTTGCCAGCCGCCTTCTTTCAGCACTCTCTGTGGGTGTTGTACCACTGTCTTCTGCCTCAGTCATTTCTGATGAGAACTCCAGGCTCAGTCAAATCATTGTTCTTTGTGGTAAAATATCATTTTCTTTTTTAGGCTGGGCTTTAGATTTTCTGTTTAACTAATTTTCAGCAGCTTGTCTATGATGTGCCAGGTATAGTTGTCTTTCTATTTCTCCTCTTTGGGCTCCATATGCTTGTAGAATCTATAATTTGATGTACTTTACTAAATTTCAGAAGTTTCTTGCCCTTATCTTTCAATTGGTGTCATTATAATGTGCTCATACTTTCTTAGGATGTTGACTTTAAGATTTGCATTTAAGAGAGAGTGTCTTATAATAATCTTTTCTTATGATGCTCTTTTTACTCTTCGTACAACATTTGGCAGTGCTATAAATAAATTGCAGATTATTTACTATTTTTCTTCTCCAGAAGATGGTACATAAATTGAAGTTATTTTTATTTGGTAAATTTTACCAATGAAACCATCTGGTCCTAGGAATTTCTTTATATGAAAGCTTTACATCTATTGAACTAGATTCCATTTCTTTTCAGATTTTCTGCTATTCCGTTGAAACTTTTTGTACATTTCATTTTCGTGTATAGAACCTTCTTCATTTTACCTAATGTTTTATATATATAAGCATATATATAATTTAAGTTTACTAACATAATTCCTTTCAAAAGACACTCACTTCTTAATGTTTGTAGAAATTGAAGTGAAGTAGTCCTTTTATATTTAATATTGATAAGCTGCCTTTTCATTTATCAATCTTGCCAGAAGCTTATCAATCATAAACCAACTTTAGCTTCGTTGATTTTAGTAACTGTAATTAGTTTTCTTGTACTAATTTCTGATTTTGTCTTAACTTCGTATTTTTTTTCATTACATTTATGTGAGGTTAATGTCCTATCTAATTAATTTATTTATAATTTTTATAGTGCCAATATTCAGGTCATTTTTTTCAGTGTTACATCTTTTCCTAATCTAAATTTATTTAAGAGTATGAAATTTTCTCTATTTCTTTTTTTTTTTTAATTCTTTTTGTTTTTTGCCAGGACTGGGTTTGAAGCCACTATCTCCTGCATAAGGAGCTGGTGCCCTACCCTTTCGAGCCACAGGCACTGCCCCAAATTTTCTATATTTCAAATAATGGATTTCCACATCATATTTTCAGTACCATTGAGTAAAAACTTTTAATAAGGCAACACCTGTGGCTCAAAGGAGTAGGGTGCTGGCCTCATATACCAGAGGTGATGGGTTCAAACCCAGCCCTGGCCAATAAAAAAAAGAAAAGAAAACTTTTAATGTGATCAAATGTTCGGCACCTGTCCCTGCAGCTGAATCAATCAGAATGAAGAATGAGGACAAGAGGTTTGAAACGAAAGAGCAGTTTCTTAATTTGTAGGTAGATAAGGAGAGTGGTAGACTAGCATCTCAAAAGACTGCCATCCTGTCTTCAAACATAAATACAGGGGGTTTTAAAAGGGAGGATTTCAGTGGTTGAGCTCAGGTCTAGATAGCCAGTTTCACATGTGGCTTGGGGATACTATTGTTTAACTAACTATAATCAGTGGGTTAGTTGACCTTATCTCCGGTGATGAGGATCTCCTGACCCTTGTCCAATTTTGTTGAACCATCTCCTGCAGTTTAAGATACTAGCAAACAAAAAGCAAAGAACGAGAACATGTTTCTTCTCCTTTAATTCTGGTCTCAGGAAGGAATGCGAGTTTTAATTCCTCCAAATGATGGGGGTTCAAGGAGACAACTTGTGATTGTTTCCTTGCCCTCTTTTAGAACTTTATCTCTATTACGTTAATGACCGTCAATAGATTTTCTTAGACACATAAGTCATTTAGCAGTGTATTACATGGTCTTCATCTTGGGGAACAATATCTCATTTTTAAATTATTGATTCCTGCCTTAAATATGTTGACAAAGTACACGACAATTTAAATATCAAAAACTCTTGAATTTAATTGAAATCTGCTTTAGAGAAGCCCATTGTACCTTTGGTCAATGTACCCTGTGTATTTAAAAAAAGCCAAACCTATAGAAGTGAGTGTAACATTGTATCGGTAATAAGTTAAAACTTGTTTATAATGTAATTTAGTGTTTCTTATCAAATTTGTGTTGGCTTAGACTCACAGATTCTGAAATTAGAAAAACAAATTCCACATTGTGATTGTGATTGCAAATTAACTTACTTTTTCTGGTTAGTGATGTTTTAGTTTATATTTTTTTTTCAGTTTTTTAAGTTTCAGAATATTATAGGGGTAGAAATATGTTTGCTACATGAATTACATCTGTATAATTTGGGTCAAAATTGTAAGTGTGCCCATCACCCAGATATGAATTGCACCTAATACATGTGAATTTACCCATTCTTTCTTTCTTCTTACTTTTTTTTTGGAGACAGAGTCTCATGGTGTTGCCCTTGGTAGAGTGCTGTGGTGTCAAAGCTCACAGCAACCTCAAACTCTTGGGCTTAAGCGATTCTCTTGCCTCAGCCTCCAAACTAGCTGGAACTACAGGCTCCTGCTACAATGCTTGGCTATTTTTTGGTTGCTGTTGTCGTTGTTTAGCAGGCCCAGCCAGTTCCGAACCCAGAAGCTTCCATGTATGTGGCTGATGCCTTAATCACTGCACTACAGACACCAAGCCTCTACTTACTTTTAACTGAGTTTTACTACCAAATGTGCACAAGGGTGTCAATTGATTAGTTCCATGTTAATATTGAGTACCTATGGTGTTTTCTAATCTTGCCAAATTTCGCTTAGAAGAATAGTCTGCAGTTTATCCAGGTTGTTACAAAGGGTATCAGTTCACATTTTTTTTATGGCTGACCTGTACTCCATGGAATGCACACATTACATTTTATTAATCCACTCATGACTGATGGGCACTTGGGTTACTTCTATATCTTCACAATTGCGAATTGTGCTACAATAACATTTGAGTGTATGGGGTGGTGCCTGTGGCTCAAAGGAGTCGGGTGCCAGCCCCATATCCCAGAGGTGGCAGGTTAAAACCCAGTCCAGGCCAAAAACTGCAAAAAAAAAAAAAAAAAAAGAAAGAAAGAAAGAAAAAAATATTTGAGTGTATGTGTCCTTTAGATAAAATGACTTTTTTTACTTAGGTAAATACCTAATAGTGGGTATTGCTGAATCAAACTGTAGGTCTACTTTTAGTTCTTTAAGGTATGTCCATACAATTCATACAATTTTTCTTTCTTTCTTTTTCCTTTTTGCAGTTTTTGACTGGGGCTAGCGCCCTACTCACTGAACAACAGGCACTGCCCACCATACAATTTTTCATAAAGGTTGTATCAGGTTGCCTTCCCACTAACGATGTATAGGAGTTCCTTTCTCTCCACATCTGGACCAGCATCTGTTGTTTCGAGATTTTTTGATAAAAGCCATTGTCACTGGAGTTGGGTAGTATGTCATTGTGGTTTTGATTTGCGTTTCCCTGATGATTAGGGACTATAAGCATTTTTTCATGTTTATGGGCCAGGGGTCTATCTTCTTTTTAAAAATCTTCATTAACGTCTTTTATCCATGTTTTCTTGGGATTGTTTTATTTTTCCTTGCTGATTTGCATGAATTTTTTATAGATTCTGGTTATCAGCCCTTTATCAGACATACAGCAAGCAAATATCTTCTCCCATTGTGTAGGTTTTACATTCACTTTATTGATAGATTCTTGACTGTGCAGAAGCTTTTAATTAAATCGGGTTCCATTGGTTGATTTTTGTTGCTGCTGTGATTGCCTTTGGGGCCTTCTTCATAAATTTTTTGCCTAGGCCAATGTCTGTAAGAGTTTTTACAACATTTTTCTAGAATTCCTATAGTTTCCAACCTTAAAGTCTATTTTCCATCATGAGTTAATTTTTGTGAGTGGTGAGTGATGTGGATCCTATTTTAATCGCCAACATGTGGCTAATTTTTCCATCACCACTTATTAAAGAGGAACTCTTTTTCACCCATGTGTGTTATTACCTTCTTTGTCAAAGATCAGATGGCAATATGAAAATTGTTTTATATCTCAGTTTTCTGTTCTGTGTCATTGAACTATATCTTTGTTATTGTGCCACTATCATGCTGTTTGGGTGTGATGGCCTTGTAGTATAGCTTAATGTCTGGTTAAGTGATGCCTGCTGATTTGTTCTTTTTTGCTAAAGGTTTCCTTGGCTATTCAGTCTCTTCTCTGGTACTACACAAAGCATAGAATAATTCTTTTCTAGATCAGTGAAAACCGATGATGGTATTTTGATAGTATTGCATTGAATCTGTAAATTCTTTGGGTGATACTGACATTTTAACAATGTCAATTCTGCTGACCCATGAGCATGAGATATTTTCCCACTTGTTTACATCTTCAGTGATTTCCTTCCTCAGTAACTCATACTTATTCCTGCAGAAGTTTGCTACTTTCTTGGTTACAATATTCCCAGGTAGTTTATTTTCTTTGTTGCTACTGTGAAAGGTATTGAATATTTGATTTAATTCTGAGTGTGACTAATGTTGATATGTAGGAATGCTACTGATTTTTGTATATTGATTTTGTAACTTTCAACTTTGTTCAATTTAACAAACCCAAGACTTACTTGGCAGAATTTTGGGGGTTTACTAAATACAAAATTATGTCATCAGCAAAAAGTGATAGTTTGGTCCTTATTTGGATACACTGATTTGCTTCTCTTGTCCAATTGCTCCTGCCAGGACTTCCACTAACTGTGTTGACTAGAAGTGGTGACAATGGTCAATCTTGCCTATTTGCAGATCTAGGCAGAATGCTTTCAATTTTTCCCAACTCAGTATGATGTTAAATGTGGGTTTGACATTTATGGCTATAATAATTTTGAAATATGGTGCATCTATTCCTATTTCCTATTTCCAAAAATAGGAATGCTTTCCCTGCACCTATTGAGAGATGCTCTTGTCTCTGAATTTACTTTCTGTTTACGTGAATCACATGTATGGGTTTGTATATGTTGAACCATCCTTGCATCCCTGGGTTGAAGCCTATTTCATTGTGGTGGATTATTTTTTTGATGTGCACCCGACTTGAGTTCAGTAGAATTTTATTGAGAATTTTTGCATATATATTCATAAGGGATATTGGTTTGTAGTTTTTGTTTTTGTTGTTGTATCATTTTCTGGCTTTGGTATCAAGGTGATACTAGCTTCATAGAATGGGGAAGGATTCCTTTCTCCTTGATGTTATGATACTTTCTGTAGTATAAGTAGGAGTTCTTCTTTGTTGATCTGGTAAAATTTGGGTGTGAAACCGTCTTGTAGTAAAACTCAAAAGGATTCAGAATCTTGGAAATAATGTATTAAACATGCACATGATTTGGAAAGTTCAAAATATCGTTTGAAAATCATGTAGATTATTTGTCTTATTTACATTATGCAGGAAATAGTACCTCACCAAACATTTTGACATTATTCATGAATATTTTTCTTATTTAGTTCACTTCTTTTCTAAAATAAGGTTATATTTCAGCACCACTGTGTTGATTGCAGCTTTTTTGTTAATCGGAAATCAGTACATAACATTAAAAGAATTGGTTTAGGTTATCAGCCGTTTTTACCTAATTTTTCATGGCCAATTTTTATAGCAAACACAACAAGTATTGACAAAAATAAACAGACGCCCAATACGAGTGGCTCAACACTAATTGTTACGATTTCTTGACTTACGAGGATAGTAACACGGTTCATGTGAATATGTCTGAAACACCTAATGGAGCATTTATTGACTTCTTTAATCCTTTTAAATCTGTCTTTGCATTTACTGTTAAAAAGTTGCCAACATTCAAGATCGATCCTTAGATAGAAGAGTAAAAAGTTTCAAGAAAACAAATCTATGTTTTATAAGTGAAGTTTTAAAGTTAAGATTAGGTTTCAAATTTAAAAATTAAAGTTTTACGAAAATATAAATTTTATTTTCAACCTCTGTTATTTTATATTCTGTGACTCTCATACATGTTCCCCTTTAACCAAAAACAAGATCCCTAATTAATATGTAGAAAAGAAAATAACATGAAGTGGAAAATGAGACACTTTACATAGAAGTCTAGTTCGTAATATTTTTAATGTCTCATACACGTGTTTCAGAATCTGATAACTGTTATATTTTCTTCCTATAAAATTCATATACTCAAAATATTCTGGCAACTCCCAGGCCCTTTTTAAAACTTTTCATATTCTCCCTAAAGCTTCATGGTTTCTGAGTTCTGTATCCTTCATGTAGAAATCACCATAAACAAAAGGTTTCACCTGAATGAAGATTCTAAGATCAGTTCTGAACTTTCAAGCAGGTTTTGGCTCAGAAACAAATCTTTCTGACAACTTACTTGGTAAGAGCTGAAATGAGCAGGAATCCGTTTTGCTGATTTCTAGGCCTATGTTCATGTATTCTTTCAAATGATTTTAATCCAGTGTTTTCAATGTATTAAAAAACATGAAAGGTTTACACGAAATCAATTAGATATTACTGTAAGTCATTAAATAGTGAGATAGAATTCAGGGATATCACAATAAAAATCCCTAGGATCAAATCCTCATAATCAAAACCATCAGAAATTTAATGAGCACCTGAACAGAACTACCCATATTATAGTGGCCAGAATATAAAATGCAGTGATTTGTGTTCCCAGGAATAGATTATATATACAGGATATTAGCTATGAGAGCATCTCAACAGTAGGAAAGATGATGTCAGCTGAATTTTATATTTTGTTTACAATCTAACTAAAGCTTGAAATTCAATAAAAATTCCAGAACTTTTATTCCTCATGAATAGGGGGAAAGTCTCTATGAATATTTTAAGAATGAAAGTAGTCAAGATTCATGGGCTCTACTATTAACTCTTTATTCAGCACAATTTTTCAACCTATTTTAATTCACCCTGGTTTATTTTCTGCATTTGACTTCTCCCAGCCTGTACTTTATTTTTAGAAACAACCTAATAATTTTTAATATCTCACAATCATTTGTCATAACAGTTTGCAACTTCCCTATGCTTGAATTTGTAAAATAATATAACAACAATTATTCAGGATGGCTGGTCAAATGTAGGGGCAACATCAAATCATTTACATTAAATTCACTAAAAATATATATTATTTTAAAATATAAAACTAAAGTTTAAGTATGATTGTGTTTTGTTTTAATTAGTAAAAAGAGCAAGGATATTTTCAGAATACTGTTAGTTTCATCAAACTGTTTATTCCATACACTTCATAAGCTACTTTTCTATATTTGTGTGAATCATCTGTATTTTACTAAATTCTGTTATCAGGATTTCTTTCTCCTTGAATGTCTTTCTTAATCTAAATTTGAGGTTCTTATTTCAGCACAAATGTGTGTGTGTGTATACACACACACACATAAACATAATTGGCATGATGTCTGTGAAGTTCTCTCTGTTAGAATTTTGCAGAATAGTTTCCACTCATAGTTAGCAATAGTAGTATTTTTTTTTTGTTCCAGAAGTCTGTCAACATAGCATACAATAATTAGTCTTCTTAGCTGCATAGTTCAAATTTACAAAGAATGAATCTGTGAAGCCCATTTTTCCCATCAGAGGAAAACTCATTGTCCTTCTCTCCCAGGTGCAATCACTTACAACTTCACTTCTAATTCCCTGGCTCCAACTGTTACTCAGTTATTCATGAAGCACTGCAGAATACCGTCTTTGGTTAATTTCTACCTCTCAGATGAAAATGTAAGTTCCTCTCAAGGGGAAAGAGTTGCAGAGTTGTTAAGAAACTTTGGAACTAATAGACAAGAATAAGAATAGAAGATTTCAGGGCGATGAAGCTGGAAGTGTAAAACATGAATTTGCAGAGATGCAAATTTATATTGAAATTATGAATTCATATTAAAATATAATATATGAATTTATATTAAAAATTAGGTTGTGCTGCCATCCTATCTCAACAAAATGATTTTAAGTTTGGTTTGCTCTCTTGTGAATCACAGGTGAACTTTAAAGGATATGTTGGGGTGGGAGCACGGATCCTCAGCACGTTCTAGTAGCTACTATGTATGTTCTGATAGGGTGCATGATAGGTTATGTCTCTTTTAGAAATGTATTTCATTAAAAATATATAGGCATACTGTTAGAAAAATCTAAAAATTGTGGAGAAATACTCAT
>CAUYTI010018691.1:0-23240 GCA_963575145.1 Galago senegalensis | reverse complement strand
CCCCTGGGTAGAGTGCCATGGCATCATGCTCACAGCAACCTCCAACTCCTGGGCTCAAGTGAGTCTCCTGCCTTAGCCTACCAAGTAGCTGGGACTACAGGCGCCCACCACAATGCCTGGCCATGTTTTGGTTGCAGCCATCATTGTTGTTTGGCGGGCCCAGGCTGAGGGTTCGAACCCACCACCTTAGGTGTATGTGGCTGGCGGCTTAGCCGCTTGAGCCACAGGCGCCGAGCCATATTATTTGTTTTCTTAAATGCTCTTCTTTGGAGTTACAGCTTGCCAAACTTCTTTCTTGACTCAACTCCCCACCTTTGGCTTCATAGAGACTGATTCTGTCCAGTTTTTCTTCCTCTGCTCAGGAGCCTCTGCTGAGGGTTGCTATTAGTCAGCCATCTTCCCAGAATTTGCAAAATAACTTTACTGATGTTTTATATCTTTGCATTGATATTTTATGACACTGTCTTTAGTGAAATTGTTTTGCAGAACTATGCCTGTGAACTAAACTAATTATTTTAAAACTTCACCCCATACATAGAAATTCTCTGATTCTTACATTAAAAAAAATTACAATGGAAGAAAATTTAAGCAATCTGAAAATTACTAAATAAAATGGATTAATCTGAATTATTTATTAAGAATAGTATAGTTTATTAACACAAATTGCTTTTACTTTATATACAAAAATCTCACAGATCACAGAATGTGGAGTTAAAACATGCTGTCATAGACTTTGTTGTACCATTTATATGACTTCCAAGCTGAGATAAATATATTTTTTCCCAGTGAGATTACTTACTATGGGAATTTCTGGCTTAGTCATTCTCAGGATAAGTGACGCTTTATAGGCAAAAAAGAAAGGCTGCACTGAGTATCTTCTTTTTACCAAATACTAAAAAGATTTAAGAACTTAAGAGGTTTTAAATGAAGTAAAAAGTTTTTTTTTTGTGTGTGTGTGTGTGTGTGTTCTTCATTGACTTTTATAAAAAGCAGTAAATGCAAAAGAATTGATGACATGAGAAAATAACACATGGGATGGATTTGTCTCAGAGCATGGAGATCAACTTCAAGTGGATATGGCTTAAATAAAACCTTACTTATTACTAAGATTGAGGGCTTAAATAAAGCTAATAAATATGCTTTCCATACACAAAAATTTATTGACATTTTTATGTAATTCACCGTAAAGGGGCTAATCGTAGGTTTCTTAAATTTTATAATTATGTTCTTGAAAGATTTGGTTTAACATTTCTGCTTTGCTGTGTTTTTTCTTAAAGTTCTATTGAGATACAGTTGAAACACCATACAATTCACATACAATTCACTGAGTTAAAGCACACAAACACATGGTACTTACTATATTCACAAACATTTTTGGCCATCATCACTACAATCAGTTTTAAAATATTTTTATTACCCCCCCAAAAATCCTGTACTCATTAAAAATTACTTCCCATTTTCTTTTTTCCTCTCTCTCTCTTTTCTTTTCTTTTTTTTTTTTTTTGACAGAGTTTCATCCTGTTACCCAGGTTAGAATGCTATGACCTCAGCCTAGCTCCCAACAACCTCAAACTCCTAGGCTCAATGATCTTCCTTCCTCAGTCTCCCAAGTAGATGGTACCACAAGTGCCCACTACAATGCCTGAACTAGTTTTTCTAATTTGTTTTTGTAGCGACAGGGTCTCATCTTGTTCAGGTTGGTCTTGAACTCCTGAGCTCAAGTGCTAGGATTACAGGCATGAGCCACCCTGCCCAGCCTACTTCCCATTTTCATCCAACTCCTCCCCTCATCCTCTTTGCTGCCCTAGCCCAAGGCAATCACTAATCTACTTTCAGTCTAGATTTGCATAATCTGAGCATTACATACAATTGGAATCATAGCATCTATATTCACTCTTAGCATAATGTTTTTCAAGGTTCATCCATTTTGTAGAATGTATCAGCACCTCATTTCTTTTTTTGGCCAATTAACATTCCATTGTATGAATATGCCACTTTTTATTTATTCATTCATCAGTTGATAGAAATTTGAGTTGTTTCCACTTTTTCACTATCATAGTATTACTCAATAATACTGGTATGATCATTCATATATACATTTTGTATGAGCCTATTCTTTTTCTTCAATATATATTTATGAATAGAATATCTAGATCATATAGTAACTGAATATTTCACTTTTAAGGAACCACCAGAATCTCATAAACAATGTCTGAGCATTCCAGTATCTCCATCTTCACTAACATTTTTCTTATTAACAATTGTTCTTGATGATAGCCCTTTAGTGAATATCAAATGATTTCTGTTTGTAGTTTTGATTTATATTTCCCTGGTAGTTAATGATGTTGGGCATCCTTTTATATTAATTTGCCATTTGTCACTTTCTCTGAAGAATTTTTATTTATATTTGTTGCCAATTTTGAATCATGTTATTTTCTTCTTATTATTGAGTTGTAGAAGCTCTTTATATATCGTATATTCAAGTTCCTTATCAGATATGTTATGTGCAAATATTTTCTTCCACTTAGGGGTCATCTTTTATTTTTCTTAATGGTGTTCTTCTAAGCACTGAAGTTCATAATTTTGATAAAGTTCAATTTCTCTATTTTTGCTTTAGCTGCTTGTACATTTAGTGTCATGTCTAAAAAGCCTGCTTGACACAAGGTAATGAAGATTTGTTGTAATATATTCTAAAGGTTTTTATAGTTTTTGTCTTACATTTAGGTCTGTGGTTTACTTTAAATTATTTTTTTATATGACTTAAAGGAATTCAAATTTAATCTTGTGCCTAGGCTTATCTAGTTCTCTCAGCACCATTTGTTGAAGTTACTCTTCTATTTTTATTTTTTTTTTACTCTTACTAAATATTGAAGATGATTTTGTTATATATATATTGGGTACCCTCAAAAATAATCTCAAACATGCCATTCTTGTCAGCCATGCAAATCCTAACCATTGAAAAGAATGTGTTTTATTACTAATGGCTAAATATACTTTCCATGGATTAGTGAGTATTTTAAGTTCTTTGAAATTAAAAATTCTATATTATCAGAGATGTTCTTTATATCCTTTTGCTTAAAACTTTAATCAAATTTGGCAACATTAAGAGCTGTCTCTTTCATACATAAACACACAGAGAGAATGCATTTTACTATGCATATGAACTAAAATGTGCTAAATTATGCAATAGTAGAGTCATAGCTAAAATAAATTAAGTTCCCTAATCAGCTAACACATTGAAAAAAGTCTAAATTGACCTGTGAAATTTATTAAGTTGCCCAGGCACAAGTTGTGGGAATTTCAGTATCCAAAATTTATTTATTTATATTTTAATTTGTATTTTAGAATTAACTGAATGAAAGTTGAATACCAATAGCTCTGTCATGTTCATATTGTTTCATCATTGTAGAGCATGGCTAAAAATTGCCTTACCCTATTCAAGGATAGACTATGAAGCTCTTTTTAAAGATATTTTTACCAAAATGAATGAATAGAAAAATCTGGTCAAGGGAAAAATAAGTCATTAAAATTACAAACTAATTGGTAATTCTATATACTAATAAGGTTCAGGATATCATCCCAAAGAAGTTACATATAGTTGCTCACTATAGATTATCTTCTTTTAGTTCACATACGGTTCTTAATTATGTAGCAGCAGTGTAACGTAGCTGAAAATAAGTGCAAAGAAAAGAAATCTCTGGTAAGTAATACAAAGCTTCAAAAATTGTGAAAGGTCAAAGTCTCTGAGATTATCATTAAAATGTATTGCACTTCCAATGGAAAAAAGCATAAGTTTTGTTCAGTGTACTCAGTTTATAAGATATGAGTGAATGTACTTCACATTGAAGGACTTTCACAAAAATAATTAACATAAAATCTTGTTCTGCTTAGCTGCCTATTTGCCAAGCCCCATTGACTTTGTATTTATGGCCTCTTCATGTCTACCTTCTATTCTCTACCCTGAAAACCCCTAGAAGTTGTCCCTAGAAAATCACCACAGTCTTCTCTCAGCTCCTCCTATTTCTATTCTCTTTCTAATTTCTAAAGTAAAATTCTATTCTGCTTTTCTATTAAAGGAATAAATAAACAACACTGCCACTCCTCCCCTCAAAATCTCTCTCTATTTTACTATTGCCCAAAGAATAATGGGAAAAAATGCAAAATAAGGAGATATAGATGTTCAACTCATGAATATCAGCTTTTGATGGAAGTGGTGGATTGGACTGATATACTGAGTAAATAATCCTGAAATATATTTCAGTAGCCCTGTGGCTTCTATTCACATGCCACACAGAACGGATGATGTTAGTCATCCAGGAAGCAAATGCCAAGACTGGATTAAATATGCAAGGCATTTATTAGGGATACCACCTGTGAATAAAAATTGGGAAAAAGCCAAGACAGGAGAGGGAAGCTGTAAGATCATGATACAGGTGTGACCAGTAGTCGAAGAGGAATCATAGACTAAAGTGTAGTTTTTAGAAAAAGTAGACAAGAGTGTGGGAAGAATTCTTAATCCACAGTCACTCCTGGGAAGAATACTATATACCCCAGGAATAGCCCTGTCTTGGTATCCTGCTTTTTTCACTCACCGGCTGGGAGTGGTTGTGGAAACCATGAACTTGGTGAAAACACGGTATTGAGTTTTGGGGTACAACAGGTGGTATATCAAACTTTCACTTTCTATATGTCTTTGCCAACATATGGTAACGGCAGACTTACATTTTAGCCAAAGTGTACACTTGTAACTCATATGCCATGTTTTTGATGTCATATTTAAGAAGTCTTTGCCTTACCCAAAGTCACAGGATTTTTTTGCTTTGTTGTCATTTAGTTGTATAGTTCTAGGTGTATGTTTAGGTCTCTGTTCCATGTTGAGTTAATTACGGATTATGATGTAAGGTATGTATCAAAGTTATTTTTAAAATATGTATATTCAATTGTCCCAGCATCATTTATTGAAATGGTTATAAGTTTTGTCTTTTCATATTTATCAAAAATCTATTGCTTATTTATGTGAACTATTCTATTGATTTCTTTGTCTACTTTGATGCTAATATCACACTCTTAAATTCTATGGTTTTATTCTAAATGTTGAGGTCAAATAATATTATCTTTTGACTTTTTTTCTTCAGTTAGCTATTCTAGAGGTTTTTAAAATTTCAGCAAATGACATGAAATCTATGTTAACCAGCTTGATGAAAGTATTTCAAATTGTATAGGAAAACACTACACTGTACCCCATGTTTGCATTAATGTATATAGCTATCATTTAATAAAAAAAATACATAAAAAATAAAGTAAAAGTAAAAAAAAATTCAATGGTAGATTTTACAATCTACTTTAATTAAAAAAACAAAATAAAACAATACCTGGTGGGATTTCAATTGAGATGATGTGGAAGTATATGGAATCTTCTGTCCCATGCACATGGTGTATCCCACCATTTATGTAGGTCCTCTTTAATTTATCTCAACGGTGTATTGCAGGTCTTGGCACACAGGTTGTATACAGGTTTTTCAAATTTATCTTTACGTGTTTCATACATTTTCATGCAAGTAAAATTGTAATTTTCACTTTTTTTTTGCATGTTCTTTGCTAGTGTTATTCATTTTTTGCACATTGGCTTTTAATTTTAAACCTAGAAAATTAATTTTACTATTGGTTTTGGTGTTGTCATTATTTTTGTAGATTCCCACCTACTTCTGTAGACTTCTCATTAAAATGTCATTTCTTTTTTGAGTAATGTATCATGCCCTCCTTTTTAATCATTATGACTTTTTGGTCTAATCTTATACTAGTGAGTCCCCCAGATAGGGTGGTAAATAAAAGCAGTAACAACCCAAATACGGTGGTGAATAAATAAAAGTGGTAACAACGATGGACATCTTCACCTTGTTTCTGATCATTGAGGGAAAGCTTTCAGTCTTTTGCCATTAAATATGATATTATGTATGGGTTTTTTAAAATATGTGACATGTATATGATTGAGAAAGCTCTACTTTATTCTGGCTTTGCAGAAATTTTACCAGGAGCTGCTTTATAGTTTGTCAAATGCTTTATCTGAGTCTATTGAGATAATCTTATGATTTTCTTTTTAGCCCACTAACATAATGGCATTCCTGGTATAAAATCCAGTTGATCATGCTGTGTCATCTATTTTATATATTGTTGGATGCCATATTAATTAATTTTTTTTTTTGCTTGTACAAAGGTCTTTATTAGTGGGGGAGGGAGGCTGCAGAGTAGCACCAAGAAGGAGAGATAAGAGAAGAGAAAAGAGGAGAGAAAAGAGGGGAGAGAGATAAGGAGAGAGTGGGGAAGAGAAGAGAGAAAGAGAGAGCAGAGGAGAAAGGCAGGGAGAGGGGGGGAGAGCTTAATTAAATTTAAGTAATGGGCAAAATCTTATGTATTCATCGAGTTGTTTACTATTGCTAGTGTTCTTCATTCACATGTTGATCTACTTACATTTGTATTTGGCATTTTCTTTGTGTCTTATAGTGCAAATCTGATGATAAATTATTTCTGTTGCTTTATGTCTGAAACGTGTTTATTTTCAATTTGTTTTTGAAAGATGTTCTTGTTGGGCATAAAATTCTAGATCGACACTTTTTTTTTCCTCTTTCTTTCTGAATTTAAAATATGTTGCCCCTTTATTGCATTACTTGTGTTTTATCTGATAAAGAGTAGGCTCTTAGTCCTTTCTTTTTTCCTCTGAACATAGTGTGAACTTCCCTCCTCACCTCTGGATGCTGTTAAGCTTTTCTTTTTATTACTGGTTTTGAGAAAATTGATTATAGTGCACCTTGGTACACAGTGCACCTTGGTACACATTTCTTCACATCTCTTGTCCTTTTTGTTTGATGAATTTCTTAGATTGATGGATTTTTAATTTTCATTGCATTTGGAAACATTTTAGCAATTATTTCTTTTTTAAAAATATACAGAATATTTTATTCTGAGTGATTTTTTTCTATAGTCATTCCATTACATGATGAAAATTATTTTTACTTGTAGCTTATAAGGAGGAATAAGCTCTAGTCTTCTATGTCATTGGATGATGACTATAGTTGATAATAACATACAGTTTCACACAGCCAGAAGGAGGATCATGAATGTTTCTAACATTCATCAAGAGCTGAGTAATGGTCAAAATGATGGATATGTCAACTACTTCAATCTGATCACTGTATATCAAATATCAAAACATCACTACGTACGCTGTTAATATGCACAACCACTATTTATAAGTTCTTATTTTTATTTTTGTATTTCATTCTTTTCACTGATATTATATACAGTTGTACATATTGATGAAGCACACACAATAGCTTTTTAACAACTATTTCTTCAAATATTAACTGTCCCTTTATTAGAGGTTTTGAATTCCACATTCATTTAGATTTTTGAAGTTGTCCTACAGCCTCCTGATGCTACTTTTAAAATATTATTTGTCTCTCTATGTTTAATTTTGCATAGTTTCTATTGCTGTGCCTTAACACTTATAAATCTTTTCTTCTGCAAAGTCTAATCTGCTATTAATGTCATCCAGTGTATATTTTATCTCAGTCATTGAATTTTCTACCTGCAGAAGTTCTTTTTATGTCTCTCAAGTCACTACTTAACCTGTTGAATGTAAGAAATATAGTTATAATAATAGTTGTAATGTTCTTGTCTTCTAATTTTTAACATCTCTGTCAATTCCTGGTCTGTTTCAATTGATTTGGTTTTGTCCTTCAAATATGTTATATGTTCCTGATTCTTTGCCTGATAATTCTAGATCAGATGTCTGACTTTGTGAATGCTATCTTACTGGATGCCTATTTTTGTATGCTATAAATATAAAAATTCTTATAATTATTTTTGAGCTTTGATCCTTATGATATATATATATATATATACACACATATATATATATATATACACACACACACACTCATACACATTATATATATATATTTTACCTCTTACACTAATTGGGGATGTGTACAGTTAGAACTGATAAAATTAGTACTTAGAGAATACCAAACATTTCCTGATATTTTTTACATAGGCTGTAGTAGTTTTTGCTGCTATAACAGCATATGACAGACTGGATCATTTATGAAGAACAAAAATTTATTTTTTCACAGTTTTGGAAGCTAAGAAGTCAAAGATCAAAATAACGGCAGGTTCAGGTGTTTTAAGAGGGATATTTCTTCAGAAGGGGAGGAACACTCTGTCCTTCTATGGTGGAAGTCAGGAAGGCAAGCTTGCCAAATGTTGCATGAAACCTCTTTTAAAAGGTTCTTAATTCCATTAATGAGGGAGCAACTCTCATAGTCACATGGCTATCTCCTGAATTTTGGAGGGGAAATGTCAAAACCATAGTATCTGCTGAGGCAGATTCCAGACACATTACATTATGATAATTTTTTTCTTTCCTTTCCAAATGAAAATACATATTACGAATGGACTGCTTAGCACACTGCAAGTAATACTTAACTACAATTAGCTGATTGTCTTCTTGTAATATAAAGATCCAGATCCAGTGATCTGATTCTATCATGCATAATGGCGGTAGTCCATACCTTTAATATTTCTCTGTGGCATTCTTATCTCTCCTGAGAAAAATAATGGAAAAAAGTTTGCCTGTATAGATTATTGAGGAAAAAATATAGAAAGACAAAAGGAAAAGAAATGTCTTTTACTTTGACGTATCTAACTGGGTCATAAATCTATCTCTTTCCCTATGTCTCCTATGTCTTAGTGTTTTGTTCTTGTTTTTTGTGTTTATCACTCTTATCAGTTCCAGAATCTGACTTGGGTACTCTTCTCCAAGGCATTTTGAAATCTACTGAGCCTCTGACTATAGTGTTTTGAGTTATCAAGATTAAACTTCCTCAGGGCTAAGCCTGATAGTGAATCTCTCTCTGATGGTTAGATCTTTTTTCCAGTGGTTATTGAAATGAATTTAGGTTGAAAGTCAATGGAAAAGCCCAAAGAATTTATAGTTGATGTAGTGAAAATACAGAGTAGTATAGGAGTTTACCTTCTATTTTTGCTTTTCACAGTCACACATCCCCATGGGGCACATACACTTAGGGCAGTGAATTATTTGCTAACACACAATGCAAAGACTAGTTTGTGAGTAATGGTCTATGGTCAAATTTACATGATCTAAGTTTAGTGAAGTAGATAAATTGGGGATTAGGAAAAAAATTTCACATAAACACATTACACATAGTGGGAACATGGAGGATGAATTGGATAAAGTTGAAGTCCAAATCCTGCTTCAGATGTAATAGTAGAAAGGATTATTGATTAGTTTATATCTTTTTTTTTATTTCTTGTAGTTTCACTGTGTACATTAATGCAATCATGGGGTACAGTGTGCTGTTTTCATATACATTTTGAAATACTCTCATCAAACTAGTTAACATAACCTTCATGCCATTTTCTTAGTTATTGAGTTAAGACGTTTATACTCTGTTTTTAGAGAGATTCACTTGTACCCTTGTAAGATAAACCATAGAAGTGACCCCACCAATTGTCCTTCCTCCCCCCATCCTACTTTGAAACTAATTCATAGCTTTTATAGGAAGGTCATAACCTAATTATAGCCTTAGAATATGGGAAAGGGGTGGGAGGGGGAAGTGAGAGAGGTGGATAGGGGAAGGGAGGGCGATTAATTTATATCTTATGAACATCTAGTTTTAGTTGCTTCTAAGGAATGTTTCATGGAATGCTATATTTACTGCATTTCTTTGTAAGCAAAAAGTATGTATTAAGTGGATTTGCTTGAGAGCAAATCAGATTTTAATTATAAGATATGGAAAATTTTAGTTTATGGTATGTTTTAAAAACTCGAATACTGAAAAAAAAACTTTATTATGAGAAAATCTATATTTCAAATTCCTCAGTTAATGACCTTAGGCTCATTATTTATTTTGAAGGGATAAATCTACAATAAGACTATAGTGATTCTTCCTGCTTACACAAATACATGTCTTGGACTGAATCTTTTTGTCAAGTTTAATCATAGAACAGAATTGAGAGAATTGACAAAAAAGTGACAGAATAAAGAACATATCAGTATGATCCTGTAAAAAGTGAATTATTTTAAAAAAGCATAGAAGGGTATATTATGGTCACCTAAAAAATCTCAAATTTGTGGAATAATTTTTCACAAAGATTTCATCACTCAAAAGTCAAAAATCATGGTAAGTTATGATCTTCACATCCTGAGGGAAAATAAGAAATGTTCCATTCCCTTCTAAAAGCACCATTTTACTTATATGTTAAAATACTAGTGACAACAGAACTCTGAGATATTATTTTTATATTCTTTTTAGACTCAATGACTACTTTTTACATTTTACTCAGATTGAACTTTAAAATATATAATTGATTACATTTATAATATTTTTGTCCAAGAATGTCTCTTAATTCTTCAAATCACAGATGGATCATATTGGGCAACATATTAACTTTCCATGCAGAACAGTTTGTAAAAATTTTTTTCACTGTGCTATGAAATATTATGGATTTGTATTCCTGAACAGCTTTCCACTGCTTCACAGAATAATACCATAATAAGCTATGAACAGTAAAGAGAAAAAGCATAGGCCTTCAGGCAGAAATTCATTGAGAAGAAGTGCTGGGACTCTGAATCAGTCACCTTACATGGCACAAGCTTGAAAATATCATTTCTAGTAATCAAGATTTCCACTTGGTCTTTGGCAAGTCTAACTTCCCTGAAATGACTCTCTGTTTTCTTTACACATGGGAGCAGCATCCTGCCCAATACGGCTGGGGAAATAACAGGTCAAGTGATGAGATTTTTCTTAAAGGGTTTCCTCTTGATGCATTACTTTTTACTTAATATTTAATTAACATTGTAATATTTAAATAATATTCTAAATTAGTGTATACATTAACATTTACTTAAAACTTATTTCACTATTGGAAATATGTGTGGTAAAACAGAAGACGTGCAGTATAAAAAGTAATGCATGCTTGCACTGAACATATTTTCCAAACTAATACCGTGTTAGATTCCCTACCTGCTAAAGGATAAAAAAGAGTGAGAGAGTGAATGGAAGGCTGAATGCACTCTAAATAAAAATTTATGATTTTTATAAGAGTATAATTTTGATATCTGTCTGTGGGGATTTTTGATATTGGAAAGTAGGAAGAGAAATATGAAGAGAACACTAAGAGGGAAGATGAAGGAGGAAAATCTTAGGGCACTTTGTGCCTGGGTTCTGACAGCAGGGAGACCAGTGGTGATAGTGAGCAGGATGGCTGAGCAGTGGCAGTGGGTCCTAGAGACTGGCCGATGGGCTAACCAGTTTGCTCAAGACAAATAGTATTAGTTTTTTTAATTCTGAAACATGTATGACTTTGTCCTGATTTGATAACTACACATTGTATGCCTATATTGAAAGATCCTATGTACCCTATAAAATTATACAGCTATTATATACCCATAATAATTAGAAATAGAAAGTAATTTTTAAAATATTTGACAAGCTGCTTATAAAACATAGCTCAACTCAATTGACTTAATTTTGAACTCCCTTTAACAAATGAAACCAAAATAGCCAAATACTTGGATTAAAGGTATTTTAAACTGGAAAAAAAAAGGAGCTCATTTAAAAGAAGACTCAAAACTATAGTCAAGAGTAAGGCAAAGGACCATATTAAGAATCAAGATATGAGACAAGGGGATCACAGGGAATCAAACATAGAGATCAGGCCAGGATTTTGAATACAAAGCAGGTTGGATGAAGAGGCTCAGAGTAAGTAAAGGTGTTGGAAGCCTCTAAGAAGAGTGCTATTTCCATTATGTGCCATGGGCAGATATCTTGGAACTAACCATTTTACATCTTTAGCCAATAGACGGGGTCACCTCTATGGTTTATCTTACAAGGGTACAAGTGAATCTTTCTAAAAGATTCTATTCTTTGATTTCAGAAAAGCCTCAGCAAGATTATTAATCTGAAATTATAATAGAATGGGCTAAGAATGTGGTAAATGCTATAACAAAAACAACCAATAGTTCCAATAGTTCAGGAATTTGTTGAAGAGTCAGATGGCTTCTGTGTTTGTGTTTGTTAGAAAGCATGACAGAATTGTTTGGGAAAAATTATGTTTCCTTTTCCTCATCGCTTCTTTCTTCTTTTCTTCCTACCAAATTTGAATGGATCTGGGTTACTTAAATCTATTTTCTTTCTTTCAACAATTAGTGTCAATCCAAGAAATTATTTCTTCAAAGATTGCTGCTGTTTCATCAAGCTTTCTCTCTTTCTGGAATTCATAATTCTGCACATGTTTTATTTGTTCTTCATGTCACTGAAATTTTCTTTCAGATTTTTTAACTACTTGACCTTTTCCATTACATTCTGGAGTTTTTTGTTCTAAAACTGACATATAGTTTATGGGTGTTCTTTTTAATTATTTCTAATCTGCTCAAAACTTGTTCATAGAATTTTACTTTTGATGATCAGATTTTTAATTTTGTATATGTTTATTTGGTTCCTTTTCAAACTTCACTTTTATTACTTAATCATATTTCATGTTTTTGAAAATGTATTTATTCTCCTCATATTTTTCAAACATACTTAGTGTGTATGTGTGAAATAAAACTCATTCTCCACCACTTTTGCAACTGTGATTCAATTGCTGTTTTTGCTGGATTTTGCTCATGGTACCCATTCCCTTGTGACCTGGTGATTTATTTTTATCTGTGACTCGTATTTCTTAGAAGTGTAACTGTAAATATTATTTAGGGTGAGTTCCTTCAGAGAGGATGTGAGTATACTTCTGATAATTTCTGGTAGGGCGTGATCAATGATGGGCACATGGAATAAAATTCTTTATCTAAGGGGGAAACTTCTCTCATTAACATTGTGTAAATTTAGGCTGCAAAGCTATGTGAGAACTGCCTTCTGAGGAGACACTATTCTCTAAGGTTTAAGATGGGGCCTTGGTATGGAGGAAGAGGATGACAAAAGCAGTTTATTTCTTCACCTTTATACAAATAGGCAATTTATGAAGTAAAACTGATGTTTATTATAGCTCAAAAAGTGGCAATGGATACTGACCTTTTCAGTTCTCTAAGAATCTACCTGAACTTGTCTGTAGATTGTCTTTAGTATATAAAAACTTCTGTTTTTTTTTTTCCATCTTCTCATGCAATCACAAAGATGCTTTCTCTATCATACCTGACATTATTAGGGAGATAATTCGGGGAATGAAGTGTACCATATCACTGGCAAGGGAAATGTAAGTTTCATAAGGTTTGACTCCCCTAAAGATAAAAAGTATGTACAGAACATAGCAGGCCGTTACAATGCTCACAAGAATATATAATATAGCTTACTGTAATGGGATGGACTGTGCTAAAAAAATGTGTTTGCGTTCCAATCTCCCATAATTCAGAATGTTACCTTCCATGGTGGTACGGTCTTTATAGAGGCAATCAAGTTAAAATAGGGTCATTAGGGCAGATCCTAATTCAATATGACTGGATTTCCTATAAAATGGGAGAATGCCAGGATAAGACTGGAGCTAGGCTACTACAATGCTGGGAAACTTTTATTTTAACATTTATTTATCACTTACTATGCATCAGATACTCATTTCTGTGCTCTGCCTGTATTAACTCATTAAATATTCAACTTGATGTGGTGGCTATTATCATTCCCATCATATCAATTAATTAACTCATGTACAGAGAAGTTTAGTAATTTGCCAAGGGTATATATCTAGTAATCACAGAACTGGCATTTAAATACAGGTAGACCGAAGTGCACACACCCTCTACAAAGCAAACTTGGATGCTGATTTTTTTATGCACAGCATTTAAAATGTGTACACTTGCCTGCTTCTTGATGTGCCTGTGATCCAATCCAGCCACTGCCAGTTGCCAGAAAGTAGAGCAAAAGCTCTTTCTAATATTTCCTGACATGCTTTCCCATTTGTCTCTTTCCTTTCTTATTTTCAGTCCTCTAGCTTCCATTTTCTGTTTTAGATTTTAATGATTATTATAAACACATTTATCTAATTTTGTTGAGCATATTCCCTTCTTTGCTGATACTCTAATTAACCTGTCACTTTGACTTTACATATAAACACCTGGGAAAAAGAGATGAGCCTATTCTTTTCGTGGGATTCAAACCAGCAGCTGTCTGTCTACCACTTATTGCCTGGGGAGGGACTGGCTAATATGTTTAAAACATCAAAGGCATTAGAATCAGAGAAATTAATACATGAATAATGCTCCCAACCATTTAGAGTTACATGACTATTTCCAAGTCATTTAAATCTCTCGTCTGTGATATGGAGACAATAATGCCATCCTTCACACAGGAATCTTATCTGGGTATGCTAAATATTTCTCAGAAAATGCTCAATAAATGGAAACAGGACAATAATGATCCATGATGCTGCTGCTGGGTCTGATGTCAGCTATATTCAGTGGTTGGTTGGAAATGGAATTTCCTAGAAACAAATAATGGTTTAAACAAACCCACCCTGATAACTGGGAAACCTTTCCCAAGGTAATGTTTGTTGATGACCTTAGAACCATATATGTTATACAGAGAAAGTCTATGCTCATTTGATGTGCTTCTCATAGTATTTGCAGTAACTCGGTGTTCTTTTCCACAGGGGGGGCTGTTTGTGTCAAGCTGAGAAATGGTGCACTCCACAGTTGGATGTGTGATTATAATGTATTACATGTGATATTAGCCATAGCCTTTACACTAGGAAAAAGAGTGCATGCATCCTTTGAAACGTAGTTATTTCAATCAATGAACAAGTCACTTCTAACACCGTGAGAGGCTACGGGGACACTACAAAGAATGGCAAATTAGTGGCTAGGAGTCGATACTGATATTCTGTGTATTAGTGAGTAGGCAAAGGCATTTCATAATATCTGTAGGGGAAAACTTGACAAAAGCATAAAAGGATCTTTATAGTTAGTAAAATAAAATCATCCTTTCATGTTTTTGGTTTACTGATCATTAAAGATGACCAAGATTCAAGTGCAGACATAATTCTGCAGAAAATAGTCCATCATATGGTAAAATAGATAGATGTGATTAATAGAATTAAAAAGTCAAGCCTCAGAGTGGCAGAAAACATTTGCAAAACAGACCCCAGAGAAAGGACTTGTATCCAAACCAGCGAAAGAATTCTTAAAACTTAATAAAAGATTAACAAATGAATGATAATTTGAAGAAACATTTCACCAAGGAAATTCTGCACATGGAAAATAAACATATTAAAATACATCATTTGTTATTAAAGAATTGCAAATTAAATCACAACCTGATAATAGTTTACAAGCATAGAAGAGCTAAAATTAATAATAAAAAAAACCAAGCAATTTCTAGATGGGATACAGAGAGACAGATAGGAATTCTCATTTATTCCAAAAGGATATAGCCACTTTGGGAGACAGCCGGCAGTTTCTTAGAAAGCTGAGAACTTCTTACTGTACAATCTGATGTATGTACAGTATTTACCTATCTGATTTGAAGATTCATTTTCATATAAACACTTGCAAACAAATGTTTATGGGTACTCCATTCATAAACACAAAAACTAAGTGCAAACAAAGTATCTTTCAATAAGTGGATGGATAAAGAAATGGGAATCTTTCTCTACAATGAAATATTATTCAGTGGTAAAAAGAAATGAACTATCAAGGTATGAAAAGATAGGGATGAATTTTAAATGCATAATGTTAAGTGAAAGAAGCCAGTGTATAAAGCTATATGCATACTAAGTGACTGCAATTGTACGGCATTCTGAAAAAGAGAAAACTATAGCAATGGATGGTTGCCAGTAGATTTGATTAGAGGATTGGAGGAGGTTGAACAGCACAACTGAATAAGTGAGGTTGAATAGGTGAAGTGTAGGGGATTTTTACCAAGGTTAAATTATTTTGTGTAATAATAATTTAATAATAATAATAATTTCTATTATAGTAGTGGCCACAACATATACACTTTTGTTGAAACTCATAAAACTTCACAGTGCAGAGATAAAATTTAATGTATACATTAAAAAATCATTTAGGGAATTTGTATAATCCCAGGCTAATATGGTAGACTATGACAAAAAAAATTGAACTGTATTAAAAAATACATGTCGGAACTTCACTGAATGGAGTGAGAGATTAAGGTGCTGGCCTAAGTAACTTTGGAAATGAGTAGAGTCCATATGATTAAAGGCATAAAGAAGTGTGCAAAGGGACAGTAATCTAAGTTAATGAAGTTGCTTCCCACAGCAGTATGTGTTTATAATTCTGAAACTGCTAAATATATATAGTGGAATTCGGTAAATGGATGATAGGTCATGGGAGCCAAGTTTCTCCCTTTGGAGTTGGAAGTTACAAAGAGTCAGGGTAGAATGATCTACATGGAAGTGGAATACAGTTGGAAATAACAGTATGAACACATTTAGCATAAGATGGATAAGACGGCTAATTATAGAAAAAATAACTGATATGTGTGTACACAACTTTTAGGGATTAGAAGCAATGATGCCCAGTAGCAATAAGCACACCTCATGCACAGTGTCCAGACTGGTTTCTAAAATCATTGATCAATAAAAAGAACCAGAGCTCCTTGGAGAATTGGCAGTACTGTGTAGTGCCAGAAAATAAAAAAGTGCTCCCCAAACAAGCAAACAGCAACAATAACAAAAAAAGTCAAAAAATAAACAAAAGCCCTAAATAGGTTTGTCAAGGGAGCTTGGGCACCAACCGAAAGTATTTCCAGAGGCCAACCTGGAACAATTTAAGCAAGAAAATAGAGCAAAATTAGAGGATAACCTAAATGATAAAATGAACAACCATTAATTCATGATAATACAAATAAATAATTAAATGAATAAATGAGTAAATAAGAGTACACAGACATCCCTTGCAAACAATCTCAAATAACTTATGTAGCAATCCATCCTTAAGGATTGGGGCATACCTCCCCACTTTTTAAGTGTGGTCTATGCACACACTTTCTTGAGTAAATGTGATTGTATAGTAAGGGGAAAAAAGAGTAACTTTACGATGTTGAATTTTAAAACACACTACTTTAAGACAGATGATCAAGATGAACACCAACAATATGTAATATTGACAGCATGTACCATTGATACAATATGATGAGAATAGATTTACCTGTGTGGTTTTCCTTCAAAAATCACATTCCCCCAGTGTACTCATGAGTAAAACATCAGACAAACTCTGATTAAAGGATATTATATGAATTACTTGACTAGTACTCAAAATTGTCAGGGTCATCAGAAATAAGAAAATTTTAAGAAACTGTTAAACTAAGAGGAGCCAAAGGAGACATGACTATCAAATGTAATATGTTGTCTTGTGTCAGTTCCTGGAAAGCAGAGAAGATATTTAAAGAAAAACTGCATAAACTGAATAAAGTCTGGACTATAGTTAAAAATAATGTATCAATGATGATTATTGAATTGGGACAACAGAGGACATAGGATGCAATATACAGGAACTTGTCTTTCCACATTTTTTATAAATCTAAAATTTTATTCAAATAAAAATTATTTTAAAAATTTCACTTTTTTTGGCTTGGTGCCCATAGCACAATGGTTATGGTGCCAGCCACATATACTGAGTATGGTGGGTTTGAACCCAGTCCAGGTCAGTTAAACAACTGCAACAACAACAACAATGAAATAGCTAGGCATTGTGGTGGGCACCTGTAGTCCCAGCTACTTGGGAGGCTGAGGCAAGAGAATAGCTTAAACCCAAGAGTTTTAGGTTGCTGTGAGCTGTGATGCCACAGCACTCTACCCAGGGGGACATGGTGAGATTCTGTCTCCAAAAAAAAAAAAAATTCACTTTTTTCTGTTTCTTTACTAATGTAATCATGTAAAGGCAAATAATAATAAGTTTATGTTTTCTTTGATAATCTTGATGTCTTTAATTCTTCCTCTTTTCTTATTAGTAAGAATTTCTAACAAAATCTTCAATGGAAGTGGAGCTTTCAAACTCAGTGGGGATGTTTTCAAAACTTTAGTATTAAATATGATATTTGCTATTGGTATTTTAAAGGGATATTTCCCTTTGTTCAACTCTTCTGTAACCAAATAGATAAAAGTGAGAGTTGAGAAAGTTTTGAAGGTACTTTGGAGAGATTGATCATTATGGCTATCATTTTTGATTCCTTACAATATACAGATGCTATATCTGGTCCTTACCTAGATTGTTCTAAATGTACACATTCGCAAGGTAAGTAACTTCGTGGATGTTTAACCCTGAAAATAGATTTCAGGAATATAAGTAATTGTCCTAATGTCAGAAAATTTATCTCGAGGAGATAAAATGTAATCCAAAGTGCCATATGTTTGAACCAAGCGATTTAAGGAAAGTTTTAAAAAGGCAGAGGAATTTATTTGTCAAGAACTGGATTTAGAGTTTTAAAGTGGAGGCTTAGAAGGGAAGGGAGGCTGACATGGGAGATGAAGGGGGTGCCATGAAGGGGTCCAAGGTGAGTGAAAGTAGATAGTACAGTGGGGTTATATACCTATTCGTTCCAGCTTCCCCTTCTTGCTGTGTAACCATTCCACCTCCTTCTAATGTCCATTCCTGTTTCTATTTCCGGTCTCACCCCATCTTCCCATTTCATCATGTGATGCCAGTGGAACTCTCTCTATCCCAATTTCAGGAGTGGCAGGTGACTCAGAATCGGTCAGTCAGGGTCTCATGTTCCTTGAAGGGATATATATATATAAATACTGTCAGAGATAATGAGATAGCATGAGACTTACAGAGGCTTGAAAGACAGACATTCCAGTCTGCGATACTGAAGCTGAGAGGTGTCAAGTTTTGCGGGTACAGCGTTCAACTTTCTGCCCCTGAGGCAGAAACTAAGAGATGGAGAGAAACCTACTTTTGTGTACCTCAAGTATGCCTGAAGCAACTCTTAAGCTACCTGCACTTTTAAGTGATTTTTCTCAGTATTTTTTTTCTTTTGCTTAAACTGGTTTGAAGTCAGGATTTTCTTTTCACTTTAAAAAAAAAAAATAGAGAGAGAGAGAGATCTTTTTGGCAATAGATCCGGGTCTGGCCGTGATTCCCACTAGTAATGCCACACAAATAATTTGCTAAGCATTTTCTTTAAAGGGCTACTCTAAGTAAACCATGGGATTAACCAAATAATTGAAGTCTAAGATGTATTCTTTTTGGTTGGTAGCTCCAAACAGAACCCTGGGTGGTGAGGCCACTTGAATATGCGATCAGATCTGTCAGTTGCTGAGCTATCCTGGAAGAACCAGGGTTTCAAATCTGAACAAGGAGCTGCAGTGAGACTTATATTTTATACAAGAAGGGTGCCTTAAAAACGAGTCAGCTGTGTGGATGATTCTGAAACATTTAGGTTCTATTTGATCTTTAGCCACAAGTTGTCAGAAAATAGCTCAACTAATGCTACTCAGCAAATTCTCTCCAAAGTTGGAATTCATGCCGTGAGCTTTTCTCAGGTCCAATGATGAAGTCTCCCACTTTTCTTATTACTCAGGGACTCTCTATTCACTGGGGGCAGCACGGAATGGAAAGAAAACAGTTTGTAGAAGGAGTTTGGGTGATGGGTGTGCAACCGTTTTCCCAAAGGGGTATTTTGTCACCTTAGCCCAGGATGGGGACGCCAGGCTAAAGAGCCATCTCAGTGTTAGCAAACGATAAGGAAAGGGCATCACTAAATGATGAGAGAGCCAAGGAATGCACTTCAGTTCTCTCTGATAACACTGAAGATGGACAGCAGTCCTGTCTGCCTCTAAAGTCGTAGACAAAATATTACATTTTTATTCCATAAAGGCAATTGTAGATTTTGCTGGAAAACTTAACCACTAGAGGGTCCCTCTGTACAAAGTCACACGTGTCATATAGAAGGATTTGCACACAGGAGAGAGAGAGAGAGAGAGAAAGAGAGAGAGAGATAGAAAGAGAGAGAGATACAGCATTGAAAACAGGAATAGAAATGAAAACTCCATGATCATGAGGCTTCTTTAGTTTATTAATGTCTGCCTATATTTTACTACAGGCTGTTGGCCACATACTTAGAGGAAATTGCTCCTTTTTGAAGAAGTAGGAGGAAAAGATTTTATTATAAAATGCACTATAGCATATTGATAATTATTAATTCTGACAGACTGGTCTTTTTAACATTATAGCAAAACGTTTTTTAAAGGCAGTCGGTTGCATTTGCCCTTCTCCTCCTTTGATGGAAAACCTAACTGCTAACACAAAAAGGGAAAAAATTGCTTTTGACTTGAGATCTCAGGCTTAAATACAATTAATTAGAAAAATGTATGATTTTCTTCCATAGGATAAATTGTACTCAAATAACACCCTTCCCAAATGTTTGAATGTTCACATACGTGGTCTGAAGAGGTTCTTTCTAGTTTGATTTTGAAGTGACGGTGGATGGAGATACAATGTTTTCAGATCTTACAGGCACTAAAATACAGATTTTACACATTTCCCTAAACTTGAGGGCCCCAGAGCATTGTTAATAAAAATGTGTCCCTAAAACTGAAGTCTTTCTCAGCATTATATGTCTACAGCATTTTTTGTCCATTTTTAGTTTTGCTGACGGTAGGAATGTATTTCCAGGCCAGCTGGGGTGGTGAGTCAGATAGTAATAATTATCCTTGTGTGGACAAACTGATTAATCTGGGGAAGATTTCATGGCTCCTGTTTTTTGTACTTGGTTCATACTGTCTTTACTTTTCTTTTTTTTTTAATAATATTTTTTCCCCACATATTTACGTTTGATCAGCCTTTTAAGACCATTAAATCTTACAATATCTTAAAAGTCTTTAGTCTTCTGAGATGATCTATTCTTCTGAACTAAAAGATTCTCTTACCTATGCTTTCATTTGACGCTTGGTCATGTGTATACCATCTTACAATTTATTGTTTTCATTTTTCTTTTTATTACCATAAACCACAATGAACAATTATATACGGAGATTTGCCATATTAAAAGCAGAGGGCTGGGATTTGACTATGTCTGCTTGTCTTCAGTGCATTCGTTCTGGCATCAAGTGCCTATACATGGCACAGACTGTGTACTTTCTTCATTTATTCAGGTTAATTTGAAGGTACAAAGAATTAGGTTACAATGTTTGCATTTGTTAGGAAGAATCCTTCTTATAATTATGTCCCACCCCCAAGACCTGTGCCATACACTCCAACATTATGGCCAATAAGTGGGAGCACAGCCGGACTTTCCTCTCCCCTTTTCCTGTTTCCTCACCCCCCCCCCCTTGAATTGATTTGAGTTTCTTTGCTTAAGTGGGCATGTGTTAGATTGTCTACTGGCTTTGTATTAGAACTGAGTACATTGGATTCTTGTGATGCTTTACTAAAAAGAATGTGTTCCACCTTCATCCAGGTTAATACAAAAGTTATAAAGTCTTCATTTTTTTTTTTTTTTTGGCTGTGTTTTTTTGGCCAGGGCTGGGTTTGAACCCACTACCTCTGGCATATGGGGCCAGTACCCTACTCCTTTGAGCCACAGGTGCCACCCAATTCTTCATCTGTTTTAATGGCTGAATAGTATTCCATGGTATACATATGCCACAGCTTGTTAATCCTTTCCTAAATTGGTGGTCATTTAGGTAGTTTCCACATTTTGGCGATTATAAATTGAGCTGCGATAAACAGCCTAGTGCAAATGTCCTTAGGATAAAATGATTTAGTTTTCTTCTGGGTAGTTATGTAGTAATGGGTTTGCAGGATCAAATGGGAGGTCTAATTTGAGTTCTTTGAGGATTCTCCATACTTCCTTTCAAATTGACTATATTAGTTTGCAGTCCCACCAGCAGTGTAAAGTGTTTCCTTCTCTCTACATCTATGCCAGCATCTGTAGCTTTGAGACTTTGTGATGTGGGTTATTCTCTCTGATGTCAGGTGATATCTTAGGGATAGTTTTGATTTGCATTTCTGTGATGAACAAATGTTTGTTAGCCATTCATCTGTCTTTATCAGAGAAAGTTCTATTTAAATCTCTTGCCCAGTGATAGATGGGATTGTTTGCTGTTTATTTGTTGATTAATTTAAGTTCTTTATAGATTCTGGTTATCATCCCCTTTTCAGATCCATACAATGCAAATATCTTGTCTTTTTTCTTTTCATGTTGTGTCCTTAGCTGTGCAGAAGATTTTCAGTTTAATTAAATCCCATTTATTTGTTTTTTGTTGTTGTTGCAATTGCCACTGAAGTCTCCTTCATAAAATCTTTCCCTAGTCTGATCAAGGGAGTTGATCAAGAGTTTTTTACACACTTTATTCTAAGATTTTTATCATTTAATGTCATGGATTTAAATATTTCTGAAAGTGGTAAAAAGTGTGGGTCAAGTTTCAAAAGCATGTGGTTATCCAGTTCTCCCAGCACCATTATTTGAACAGGATTCTTTTCCCTAGAGTATGCTTTTGTTTGGTTTATCAAAGATCAGATGGTAACTAGAGACTGGCTTCAGCTTTTAGTTTTCTATTCTGTTCCATATGTCTATGTCTCTATTTTTGTGCCAATCCCATGCTGTTTTGATTACTGTGGACTTGTAATATAGCCTGAAGTTGGGTAGAGAGATGCCTCTGGCTTTGTTTTTATTGCTAAGAATAGCCTTGGCTGTATTTTTTTTTCTATGTAGTATTTGTAGTATATCATTCAATCAAATAGCCCTCATATTAAGTTACACGTGTTTGCTTCCCTTCCTGTCTTTTGCAAAGAAAAGGAGGAATCCTTGAGGGAGATGCTTTTGTCTGCTTCATCTTTATATCTCTTTCATCTCATAAAGCCCAGTTGAAGTTTCAGGTAATTTTCTTTTTCTTCCTTTCTTTCCTGTATTCATTCCTCAATCAAGTAATCATTTATTTATACTTCAGACTTATACTGATGTTCTACTTTCCCCCCAGAACTCTAATTGCTGGAAATATAAAAATGAATCAGGTATAATCTTTGGGGGAGCAACCCCCCCCCAAGTCATTGACCTCTGGTGGGTCACACATTTATTTATTTTTTTATTCGAGATAGAGCCTCAAGCTGTCCTCCTGGGTAGAGTGCCATAGCATCACAGCTCACAGCAACCTCCAACTCCTGGGCTCAAGCGAGTCTCCGGGCTCAAGCGAGTCTCCTGCCTCAGCCTCCCAAGTAGCTGAAACCACAGGCGCCTGCCACAATGCGCAGCTATTTTTTGGTTGCAGCTGTC
>CAUYTI010018688.1:0-19267 GCA_963575145.1 Galago senegalensis | reverse complement strand
CCCCCTGGGTAGAGTGCCGTGGCATTACAGCTCACAGCAACCTCCAACTCCTGGGCTCAAGCGAGTCTCTTGCCTCTGCCTCCCAAGTAGCTGGGACCACAGGCGCCCACCACAACGCCCAGCTATTTTTTGGTTGCAGCCGTCGTTGTTTGGCGGGTCCGGGCTGGGGATTCGAACCCCCCACCTTAGGTGTACGTGGCTGGCGCCTTAGCTGGTTGAGCTATAGGCGCCGAGCCGCTACCCCAGTTTTTATGTTCTTAAAGAAGAAAAAGTCCTGTTTGCAGAACAGCTGCACTGATCCTGGGCCTTTTGCTGCTTCCTTTGTGGGCTCAGCTCCTAAGGGTGATGGTGCAGCCTGAAACCAGGCGGGAGTCAGTGGCTATCTCAGGCATGCTGTCTGAAATGCTGGGGGTGAAGAGGAGGTAGGATCCTGGCTGGGTCCCAAGCCTTTAGCGAGCTGCCCCAGGACCAAAGCTCCTGGTAGTCAGCCTGGGCCAGAGGAAGCCTCTGAAGGATTATTTTTTGGTGTAAGTACTATGCAGTTGTATTGAGCAAAAAGCAGGGTAGTCATCCAAAAACAGGTTTTGGTTTTAACAGGTGGAAGAAGTTGAATATTAACCTGAGCCTGGTGGCTATGGTGGATTTTGCAGAGCTCTTTCCACAGAGAAGCCTCTAGCAACCCTGGGTTGAGCACCCACCCTAGGTTGAGCATGCAAGTCCTGGGACACAGGCTAAGTGGAGGTTTGTGGTCAGGTCTCATGCCCCAGGTACCAGACATGCAGATCCCAGAGGACATTTGTCAGGACCTCTGGGAGGCAGAGAGTACACCTGATTCTGGATTTCTTTTTTTTTTTTTTTGAGACAGAGCCTCATGCTGTCCCCCTGGGTAGAGTGCCGTGGCATCTCAGCTCACAGCAACCTCCAACTCCTGGGCTCAAGCGAGTCTCCTGCCTCCGCCTCCCAAGTAGCTGGGACCAACAAGCGCTCACCACAATGCCCAGCCACTTTTTGGTTGCAGCCGTCATTGTTGTTTGGCGGGTCCGGGCTGGGGATTCGAACCCGTCACCTTAGGTGTACGTGGCTGGCGCCTTAGCCGGTTGAGCTATAGGCGCTGAGCCCTGATTCTGGATTTCTTGGGGTGTGGGTGCTGAGCAAGTATTGGCCCCTATTGGGAGTTGCTGATTCTGTGGGTTTGTGAGGTGGAGGGTCTGTAAGAGACTCCTAACTCTCAGCTTCAGAGATGTCACCAGCTGATGGTGACTCTCCACCCTTCAGGCCCTTCAGAGGCAGTGCATAGGAGCCACATCTAGTTAATCTCTTAGTCTGAATAGTCCAGTGTTAACACCTTAAGTATGCACACTGCTGAGTGGTGAGTGGTGTACTAAGCAAGGGACTGCTTGCTGCCAGTGAGCTGGTGAGGGTCCATAGGACCTCTGACACACTGGTACAGCCACTTCTGTGCTAGAGTCACAGGAAATGTAAACGTCAATATTTGTTAGATTGGCTGTGCTGCCCGGGGCTGTTGATATTAAGTGTCTGGTTTTGCACTCACTAAAGGCCCCATATGTACGGTTTCTGAGGCTGGGGCTCTAGTCCCTCTGTTCGAGCTTCTTGCTGCCTGGCGGGGTCTTTATTTACTGACTAAAAACACCTGAGCCTCAGAGGTTGGACTTTGTACTGGGGCTCCTGGGATCTCTGTGAACCTTCAGCCTGTGGACTGGGAGAATGTGCTGTCTCACCCTTCAGAGCAGGAAGAAAGGAAACAGAAACACGAAAAGCCACAACACAGGCTTGGAGTTTTCTTCCCTTCATAGCATTTGTGTGAAATGAGAGAGATCTCTTGCTGCCTATTTCAGGTTCATAAGTGATGAACCTGTTAATTTGACGAAAAACGTAAATTCTGTCATTAGTAATGAAAATTTTCCATAACATAATTGTATACAACTTCAGAGAAAAATTACAAAAATAGTAGCAAAAATTCCCATATGTACTTTATCTAACCAGACTCACCGTAGACTAACTTTTTTTTTTTTTTTTTTTTTTTGAGACAGAGCCTCAAGCTGAGCCCCTGGGTAGAGTGCTCTGGCTTCACTGCTCCCAGCAACCTCCAACTCCTGGGCTCAAGCGAGTCTCCTGCCTCTGCCTCCCAAGTAGCTGGGATTACAGGCGCCTGCCACAACGCCCGGCTATTTTTTGGTTGCAGCCATCATTGTTGTTTGGCAGGCCCGGGCTGGATTCGAACCCGCCACCTTAGGTGTATGTGGCTGGTGCCTTAGCTGCTTGAGCCACAGGCGCCAAGCCTAGACTAACATTTTGCCCCCTTGGCATGTGCCAGCTCTTGCTGGCTCCTGCCCTTACTTTTTTTTTTTTTTTTTTTTTTTTGGGACAGAGCCTCAAGCTTTCCCCCTGCATAGAGTTCTGTGGCATCACAGCTCACAGCAACCTCCAACTCCTGGGCTCAAGCGAGCCTCCTGCCTCAGCCTCCCAAGTAGCTGGGACCACAGGCGCCCGCCACAACACTGGGCTATTTTTTGCTTGCAGCCATCATTGTTGTTTGGCGGGCCCAGGCTGGATTCGAACCCACCACCTTAGGTGTATGTGGCTAGCGTCTTAGCCACTTGAGCCACAGGCTCTGAGCCTACTATTTTTATTGAAATATTTGTGAGTGAGCTGGAGACCCAGTGACCTGGATGGGGCACTGAGATGTGTACTATTTCTTAAGGACACAGACATTCTTTTGAATGGACACAGCACAGTGATGGAAATTGAGAAGTGCAGCGTTAACACTATCTTACTTAACCCACAGACCCTCTGTCACTTGTGCCAATAATGGTATACCTAGTCTTTCTCCCCTTAATACCTACTTTTAGAAATTGAAATCAGGGCTAGGATCTGGACTGGTCTGACAGGTTCCTTTCCTTCCACAAGGCGGCAGGGATGGGGTTGCTTGGAGCAGTGATACTGGCTCATTTTCTCATTGTTTGGGTTGGTACAGCCCTAAGTGGAGGTTTTATTTACTTATTTGAGAATGCTTGAACTCTCCTTCCCAAGGACTGTGCAAATATGCAGTGTCTGGGCAGTTAAGGAGCTTGAGGGCCCTTCATTCATTGGGTGGAGGTTACCTTGCACTCTGCTGGGTGCCAAGCCTGTGCCTGGGATGCTGGCCAGGGAAAGGGTGGTGTGGGGCGGAAGCATCAATGCCTGCCCAGTGCAGCCTGTGGGGAGAGGAGCCCAGCGAGGCCTCCCTCCTCCAGGATTGCTGGGCCTGACCTCCATGTTTCCTGGCCTAATTATGAAGGGTGCACTGGAAACACAGGACTATTAATTTAATGATATCTAAATCTAAGTCTCCTCATGCTGCTTGATCAGCATGTTTCTCTTGAAACTTGTCTTTACAGATCTCCCCTGTAAGGGACACAAAGCACAGGGAACACAGGGCGGCTGAGACGCCTTATTAGCTAGCCTGAGTTCTCATCTTCCCCAGTCTAGACCTGGGGAGTCAAGGTTGCTGGCTTGGTGACATTTTGAAGATAGTGGGTACCTTTTTGGTTGTGGGAAAATTATTTTTCATACACTAAATTTAAATTACCCTTATGGAGAAAGAAAGCATAGGAACAAGCTTGGATGCTTTATTGTTGTAAGTTGTCATTGCAAGGGTTGACTCATTAAGGCAAGAGTTTGTGGAAGGAATGGGTGTGCCAGCTGCCTCACAGAAGTTTCTCCTGGACAAGCTGGCAGGAAATGGAGAGAGGGACAGCTGTGTCCTTGTGCATAGCTCCCTTGGTTGCTGATGGGGCAGTAACACTTTGAACCTGGGAGGGTCTTTTTTTTTTTTCTCTCAAAGCTAAGTGTGTGTGGCTGTCAGGGACAAGGGTATATGTTGGTCTGGTGTCAGGGAAGCCTGCAGGGTTCTGTTTCAGGTGGTGACTTGAGCCTGGAGGATTCTCTGGTCTCAGAAGACCCACTAGGTAGCATCTGAGTCAGTTCCAAGGGCTATCATGGGGTTAGCACAGGTCATGCTCAGCTGGAGGACTTGATCTCTCAGTCCCCCTTCCTAGAGTCAGCAATAGGAGACCTGTTCCTTTGGTAGACATCCCACCCCCACCTCCTGATCCATCATGTCTACCTCCTGGGGTTGGGGGAATGCTGAGTAACACTTGAGGCTCCTATGATTGAGTGAGCCCCATGGGGGCTGTCTGGTGCCCATCTCAACTGCTTCCATTCATGCAAATCCAGCCAGTTTGTGTGGCTTTGTGTGGGGGTCAATGGTGGGGTTCATGGGCCTCTGAAAAGACAGCCCAGGCAGCCCTGGGGTGGGAATATGGATGTAGGGCTTCTGCTTTGCTTCTAGAACTTCAGAGACCTTCCTCATTATATGTGGGACCCTCTTTATGAGTTTAAGGCTCACGGTTAAGACTTTGGGTAGACCCCTCCCCTGTTGTAATTCAGAGGCTGTATGGTGTGGGTGTCTTAGGTGTCTGTTTTTCCTCTAGTTTATTGCATATAATCTCAAAACTGGACTTTTTTTTTTTTTTTCGATTGAGTCTTGCCATGGTGTCAGAGCTCGCAACAACCTCAAACTCATGGGTTCAAGCGATCTTCTTGCCTCAGCCTCCTGAGTAGCTGGGACTATAGGTTCCTGCCACAATGCCTAGCTAATTTTTCTGTTTTTAGTAGAGATGAGGTCTTACTCTTGCTCAGGCTGGTCTTGAACTCCTGAGCTCAGGCAGTCCATGTCCCTCAGTCTCTCAGAGTTCTAGCATTACAGGTGTGAGCCATTGCGCCTGGCCTCAAAACTGAACTAAGTTCCTTTTGCTGATGATAAAATATTTGCAAAAGCAGGAGGGCTAGGTGCAGTGGCTCATGCCTGTAATCCTAGCACTCTGGGAGGCTGAGGTAGGTGGATTGCCTGAGCTTACAGGTTCCAGACCAGTCTGAGCCAGAGTAAGACCCCATCTCTGAAAATGGCTGGGTGTTGTGGGGGGGCGCCTATAGTCCTAGCTACTTGGGAGGCTGAACAAGAGAATCACTGTGCCCAAGAGTTTGAGGTTGCTGTGAGCTATGCCACGGCATTCTACCAGGGGCAACAAAGTAAGACTCTGTCTCAAAAAAAGAAAAAAGGGCAGTAGGAAAGCATGCCCTTCTTGAATTGCTCTTGGAATCTGCACAGGCCTGTGTAGTCATGGCTGGCTTGTGTCACAGGAACTCCTTTCCTGAGGCCCTTGTGGTTGGGTGAGTTGTCTCTCTGGGTTATTTGTCGGACTTGATGTCACTTTTCATGTCTGTAGACATCCTTGCTATTGGAGACAACGTAATTGAGCACGTTTGTGTTCTTCCATGTTCTGAATTAAGACCCTGGGATGGGTCAGATGGGGGTGTTTCTGAGGCAGAGCCTCTTAATCCTGAGTGTTTTTTTGTTGAATTGCAGGAAGCTCTTCGTAGGTGGTCTTGACTGGAGTACAACCCAAGGTAGGTGGGATCAGGCGTGGGTGCTGCAGGCTGTGTGGTCCTTGGCCTTTGGGAAGTGTCAGCTTCTTGCTGCCATTGGGGTTTTGTAAAGTCCTGATACTGTATTGATTTCTGGGCAGGGGACATTTGATTGGAAGTTGACTGAGGCAAAGCGTGTGTGTTTACTTTGAAGATGTTAATTTGGTCTTGATATTTCCATCATTGTTGCAGGGAAGACTTCAGACTGCAGGTTCTTAGCTCAAGGTGAGGAAGGTTCTAGAGGCAGAAATTTCTAGAGCAGCGGTTCTCAACCTGTGGGTTGCGACCCCTTTGTAACTATGAAAATACATCCTGCATATCAGATATTTATATCATGATTCATAACAGTAGCAAAATTACAGTTATGAAGTAGCAATGAAAATAATTTTATGGTTGGGGTCAATACAACATGAGGAACTGTATTAAAGGGTTGTGGCATGAGGAGGCATTAGGAAGGCTGAGAACCACTGTTGTAGAGGCTGTGGAATGCAGAGGGCTGGGGTCCTTCTGGGACAGTCATTGAGTTCAGAACGGGCAGGAAAAAGTTTATGATGAAGTCAGTGTTCTGGGGTTAACCAGTCAGCATTCACTTTTTTATTTTATTTATTATTATTTGTTTTGTAGTTGTCATTGTTTAGCTGGCCTGGGGCGGACTCGGGCGGACTTGAACCAGTCAGCCCCTGTGTATGTAGCCCGTACCCTATCCACTGAGCTACAGGTGCTAACCCACCAGTCAGCATTCAGAGTTGTCATGTTTTCATCTCCTTAAACTTTGCTTTCCTGAATGCCCACAGAACTGTTAACCAGTGCCGTGGTCACCAGCAGCTAGCCTCTCTGATGTACCTGAGGCATAGAATTGCCCTTGTCCCAGTGTACCTCCGTACTTTCACCTCAACTTGCTCCCACCCCCCAAACAATTAACTGTTGAGCCTGTTTAAGTGTTGCTAGTTGCAGACCTTTTCTGGCAGACGTAGGTGTGTGCGTTTGCACGTTTGTTTGCACCCTACCAGTGAGTCTTGTGCCTAATACTCCGGTGGTATGTTTGTGTTTTGTTCCCAATCTCTGAGCAGAGACTCTGCGCAGCTACTTTTCTCAATATGGAGAAGTTGTAGACTGTGTTATCATGAAAGATAAAACAACCAACCAGTCTCGAGGTTTTGGGTTTGTCAAATTTAAAGACCCAAACTGTGTGGGGACAGTGTTGGCCAGCAGACCACACACACTGGACGGCCGAAACGTAAGTGTCCTTACTAAAGGTGCTTGCCCTGTCTCTTCTTTACTTGTCATTCCTTCAGCCTAGCTCTGCCTGGCACTTTGATGTTTGTAGCAGAGAATATTATAAAAAATGTGGGGTTGATTTAAAAGGATTTAGCCAAGGTGTTTAGACTGTATGTTGGATGGAGGCAGAGTACAGGGCGAATGAGCCTGTGGGCTGGTATGTGCTATGGGGCCACTGCTGTTGCTAATACTTTCTTTCCTAGAGAAAATAGTCTTGTATTCACAACTGGCTGGTTTGAAACTTCCTGCAGATTGATCCAAAGCCATGCACTCCCCGAGGAATGCAACCAGAGAGAACACGGCCGAAGGAAGGATGGGTAAGGGGCTGGGGCTGGGCAACTTTGTCAGTCAGAATTTAAGGGAAATACATGCTTCTTAAAATAGAGAGCCACAGAGACCTTCTAGGTTGACCCTGAGCAGTTGAGAATCTCTCAGATTTGTGCAATGCTGTGTCTGTTTTATTTTGCAGAAAGAGAATTCTTTTTTTTTTTTTGAAACAGAGTCTCACTTTGTCACCCTTGATAGAGTGCTGTGACATCACAGCTCACAGCAATGTCAAACTCTTGGGCTTAAGTGATTCTTTTGCCTCAGCCTCCCAAGTAGCTGGGACTACAGGCATCCACCACAATGCTCAACTATTTTTTTTAAGAGATGGGGTCTAGCTCTTGCTCGGGCTGTTCTCAAACTCCCAAGCTCAGGCAGTCCACCTGCCTTGGCCTCTCAGAGTGCTAGGATTACAGGCATGAGCCACTGCACCCGACCAGAAAGAGAATTCTTACTAGTTTACAACTTATGCCATTTATCATTGGGAGGCGTTCGTTTTATCCCACAGACTCCATCTGCCCCTGCCTTCCCTGTTGCTTAGCTACTGCAGCTGCAGCCCGCTCAGGGCAAGGCAGCCATGTCTGGGAACTTGGTGCTAGTCACTTTTACACTTCTGTTTTAGAGCCCGTGGGGGTGACTCTTAAGGGATTCTCTGTGAACCGTTTCTCTGGTGCTCACATGACTTGACCAGAATAGGCCTTACTTCTGGGTCTGGTCACTACCCACACCTTACTTTCTCTAGCCCAGTTATTCTCAGGCCATCACCTCATGTGGTATGGGATGGTGTAGGTGATGCTCCTTTTCTGACAGAAAATTGTGAATAGCTTTGACCCACAAGATTGTCAGGGTATGGAAAACTAGCCTCTCCCAAGTGGTGAGCAGGGCTGGGTCTGCGGATCTGCATTGTAGCAGAGGTCCAGTTGCTACCAGTAGATTGGCCTCAGACCCTTAAAACAGTTTATTGTTTTAGGGTTTTTAGTAGAGCCAGAGTCTAATTTTATTGCCCTTAGTAGAGTGCTATGGCATCACACAGCTCACAGCAACCTCCAACTCCTGGACTTAGGCGATTTTCTTGCCTTAGCTTCCCCAGTAGCTGGGACTATAGGTGCCTGTCACAACACCCGGCTATTTTTTTTGTTGCAGTTCAGCCAGGGGCTGAACTCACCTCCCTCAGTATATGGGGCCGGCGCCCTACTCACTGAGCCACAGGCGCCACCCATTTTTTTAGTTTTTTATTCAAAATCTTTTCAAGTACAGAAAAATAGGAAAACCAGTACAACAAACACCCAAATATACCGCCTATATTCATTAGTTGTTACTATTTTGTCAAATTTATCTATATGTGTTTATGTCTCATCTCTTCTACATGTCCTCCTCCTAAGGACTGGAGCATATTTTCCCACAGCCACCATCAGCTATCAAGACATTGCTACTGTTCCTCCTAGTGTTATCTTAGGTCCAATTTGTTCCCCATTTCTGGAATCGTTTCACAGATGATTTTCTTTCTTTTTCTTTTTCTTTTTTTCTTTCTTTTTTTTTTTTTTTTTTTTTTTTGAGGCAGAGTCTCACTTTGTTGCTCACAGTAACCTCACACTCTTGGGCTCAAGCAATTGTCTTGCCTCAGCCTCCTGAATAGCTGGGACTATAGGCGCCCACCACAATGCCCGGCTATTTTTAGAGACGAGGTCTTGGTCTTGCTCAGGCTGGTCTCAAACCTGTGAGCTCAAGACAGTCTACCTGCCTCGGCCTCCTAGAATTCTAGGATTACAGGCGTGAGCCACCATTCCCAACCCACATATGATTTTCATATAGATTCTTTCAGACTGGAATCCTATGAGGGTTCATATTTTATCTGATTATTGATAGTGGTTTTATCAAGATACAGTGTGTATAAAGTATACTGAACAGCTTGACCTTTGACCCACGTACATGTCTGAGAAGCTGCCCCCCCCCCAATCTGAGCAATGAGCACTCACCCCCAAATTGTTTGGGCCCTCCTAAAACATGATGTATTTGGGTAGGAAGACAGGGGTGGGTGGGAAGAGGGCAGATCAAACCATCTGGGTTTGGTGAATAGTAAAAACAGCAGGTGCCCTTTGTTCCATTTGGAGCTGCTTCTGCCTTCTGTAGCTGTTGGGGTTCACAGTACCAAGGCAGGGCACTTGTGTGCTGTGTTTATATATATTTGAAACAAAGCTCTGCAAAATTGCCAGATCCCTATCTCTAAAGAGTCTTTCAGTATGGTTCTGTATTTGTGGTTGCTCTTTGGACTTAGCAGATTTTTAGAGTGTTTTGGTCTGGCTTTTTTTTTTTTTTTTTTTTTGAGACGGAGCCTCAATCTATCCCCCTGGGTAGAGTGCCATGGCATCATGCTCACAGCAACCTCCAACTCTTGGGCTCAAGCGAGTCTCCTGCCTCAGCCTCCCAAGTAGCTGGGACTACAGGCGCCCGCCCCAATGCCTGGCCATTTTTTTTTTTGGTTGCAGCCATCGTTGTTTGGCGGGCCCGGGCTGGGGATTCGAACCCGCCACCTTAGGTGTATGTGGCTGGCGCCTTAGCCTCTTGAGCCACAGGCGCCAAGCCTTTGGTCTGGCTTTTAACTGAGTCCTAACCACTGCAGTCACATACAACTTGTGGGAAGTGTTTTGAGGGGGTTCCCTTGTGAATTAATGGACTTTTTCTTTCTTGAAACAGCAGAAAGGACCCAGGAGCGACAACAGTAAATCGAATAAGATATTTGTTGGTGGAATTCCTCACAATTGTGGTGAGACAGAGCTCAGGGAATACTTCAAGAAATTTGGAGTGGTGAGTTTTCCCACCCAGCAACAGTGGCTGGTCAGGGCGGCTTCTCCTTGGCCTCAGCCTTCTTGGGGCTGATGTGGTGGAGCCCTGGGCTTATGTGGCTCAGTAAGCCTGGGAGCTTTCTCTTGCGTTCTAACATTTTCCCCCACCCTACCCCCCATACACAAAGGAGCAAAATCCCCGCCTTTCCTTTCATGGCCATTTATTATCTCAGTGGAGTGTTTCTATAGCTCTTCCAGGCCAGGTGGACCTCATTGATGGCCCTTGTGATTCCATTGTGTCCACCATGTGAAATGCTAGATGGTTATGGTTACAGAGAAATGGGACCAGCTTGGTGTGGAGCCAGCTGGGCCTCTCAGGTTATACTGTCCTTCAGTCTCAGAAGGGCCAGTCCTAGGCAGGTCCACACTAAGCCTAATCCTAGGAGCTTGGTTAGCTCCTTTCTCTCCATCTCTGATATGTGCCAAACAGTAGGCACTACCCCTGCAGATGAGTATGGGCCTAGGATGCCTGCGTTGGGGCTTATCCTGAGTCCTTGTGGGGCAGGATGAACCCCAAGGTCTGCAGTGGAGCTTGCACCATCTTCTTGGCTGTGCTGGGCATTACAAGAGACGTTTTGACTTGTTTCCTACTTGGTGTTTGTTTTAGGAACAGGAACTTTTGAACGTGGTTTTGTTTTCTGGAAAAGGCTAAAATTCTATAGCATCATTAGGGGATTTAGTAGAGGAGTCCTGTGGATCATTGGTACCCTTGGCAGGTGGGTGCACCAGAGAGGGCTAAAGTGGATTTGGGGGAGGCCAAGGCAGAGTCACCCCTGAGCCCAAGGCATAGGCACATGATCACCCCTGCGGCTCCATGGGACGACTTATAACTGTGTCCTATGGGCTGCACACAACTGGCCCCATCCCTTGGGGGAGCCCTACTTGAGCTGAGTGTGGTGTGTGTCTGTCAGGTGGTGCCTAGGAGTACCATGTGTCCTGAGCCAGGGGTTTGGAGCCCCCCTGCAAAGAGGAAGTGCCGGCACACTTTACCTCTCCAGGCCTCACTTCCTGTGTCTATGAGTGGGGGGCTTCTGTGGGGTCTCCCAGCTCTCAGGTCCCCTGCTGGCCTTCAGCTTGTGTCTAGCCCCTGCCAATAAGGCCTCCCATTTATTCTCAGGTGTTAGACCTGCAAGCTGGCCTCTTGTCTCAAGACATCCATGGCTGGAGTCAAATGCTCCCAGTGGTTGTTAGCTTAGGTTTTCTGGAAAGAGACCTGTTCTCTGAAATGGCCCTGATGTCCCCATCCTGGGCCTCACACTGCCTTCCCTTGCAGGTCACCGAAGTGGTCATGATCTACGACGCGGAAAAGCAGAGGCCTCGAGGTAAAGGCAGATCTAGTTTGTCCTCAGCCTTCTTTACCTGCTCTTCCCTCAGATGGCAAACTATTTCACCTGTCAGACACAGTTAGATGGTGGCTGTAGCAAACCTTGCCTCAATGAGAGGATGATTTGGAGATAAGTATATAAAGTATAGGCCCTTCATGTGCAGCTCCACTCAGCCTGTCCATGCTTCCCAAGGTCAGACATCACACTGTTTTTTGGCTTGACATGAATTTCAACATGGTTTCTGTTTTTAAATGTGTACTGAAAGAGTATGGTTCTTTTAAATTTTGACCTTCTTGTTTATAATGTCTCTTCATTAGTCCTCACCAGTGTGGTCGGAGTGTCACCTCCTGTGGTCAGCTAGATCAGCCCAGCTCGGCTTGGAGTGTTGACTTTCCGTTATCCATCCCATGCTTTTTTTTCTTTCTTTTTTTTCTTGTTCCTCCCCCTCAGGTCAGTGGGGTAAGTGGGTAGAGGGGTGGAGAGTTGTCTCAGGGCCTCCTGCATCATTTCCCTCAGCTTCTCACACCTGCTTGTCACATTGGTCTGTAGAGCTGGGGCCACGCATACCCGACTTCCATGCACTTTTCTGTGGCTGCTGCTGTTTGTCCCTGCCCATATGTTTTTGATTCATCAATTGCTTATGGGCTGGCCGTGTGAGCAGCTCTGCCAGTCTAGGTTTGCCTGAGGTGTCCCTGCCACCTCCAGCCCCAGCACCCCAGATCAGTTGAGGCTGCCCCATAGTACGCCGAGCAAAATTGCCCACAGCATGCGCTGCCATGCTGGAGAATAGTTTGCCATTTGAACTTTACCCACCTCCTCTTCATGATTAAGGAACATATTCCTCACTTCATGTCAATTAAGCTGTTAAGTCTTAGTCTTAATTTAATGTAGACATTACATGCTTAGTGATGTATTTTAAGTGTTTCATAGTAAAGTACAGTAATGTTAAGTAAGTTGTTTTTCCTTTTCTCTCTGTGAATTGTTTGTGATTAACGATATCTCTTTAGATTTCTCTTCTCCAGGTGCTAAATTATATCACACAGGTACAGGCCAGTCCCGCAGTCAGAGGAGGGAGCGGCTTTGCTCCAGTGGGGTGTAAACGAAGTTTCGGGTGTTTCTGTCCCGCTCCTCAGCGGTGACGCCGCCTCTTGACAGACGCATTCCTAGACAGCCCGCTCCGGGGCTCCTTACCCACGACTCACCGCCTCTTGCACTATAAATGGACCAAGCGAGCCCTGTGGTTTCAGACACTCCTGCAGTTTGAGAAAAAAATGTCAACTTTTAAATATGTTGTTTCATTACCTGTGTTATGTTTCACATACTGCCTCTGATCTTGTCACACTTGAGTGCGTGGGTATCTGAGGGCTGCTCCTGGACCTCTGGTCCTCTGCAGCTGCCTGAGCTGGCCATCCTTCTCCTCACTGTCCTTGTCTTATGTAGCCTAGATGCAGCTCATTTCCTGAGCCTACTATTGAGGTGGGGGCAGGAGTTGCTGGTGTAGAGAACTTTAGGGCTTCAGGGTTTTCAAAGTGTCCCTGTGGGTGCCAGAAGAAGGCGGGCAAAAGCAATGCCGTGGTGGTGGTTGGTGGGTCCTCTCAGAGCACATCCTTTCTTCTTGACCTTTCTGGTTCTTCTAAGATCAGTCTCTCCTTTCCCATCTCCCTCTTCTCTCAGTTTACTAAAGGTAGTGGATGCATTCGTGTGTGTGGATCCTGCCCATGTCTCAAGTTCAAGGTGTCTCTCTGTGTTGAAGCACTCACTGTGTAGGGTCCCTGACTCTGGCCTGCCCCTCACTCACCTCACATGTCCTCTGTTCTTGGGTCTGGCCCATTGGCTTTTGTGTCCTCTGTGTGCTTTGCCCTTATGGTCCACTGCCCCCTCCTGTCATGCTACAGATTGGCTGAGGCTCAGGGCAGGTTTGAAGGTTCTGGGCCCCAGTTGTCCTTGGCTGGTAACCTTTGTCTCCTGGGTTCCTGAACTGCCTTTTTTTCCCTGTTTCTATCCTTTTTCTATCCCACTTGATCCCAGCAAGATGCAGCCCCAGCTTCCCATTTCTTCAGTTTACAGGGCCCCTCTGCTGCTTCCAACCCCCGTACCTTTCTCTATCATGCTCATGCCTTTGTCTTGAGCACGGTGTGCTGCATGGTACTCTGCTATGTGGTACTCTGTAGTGCACCCATCTTTAGCCCAGTTCTCAGCTCCATGTTCCTCTTTGTCCTTCCAAAGTCTTCAGGCAGCTGTCTGCCTCTCACTTCCTTTTGTCTTGAGCAGATGAACTAATTGGGAAGGTGCTGGTGCTCCTAGGGGTCCCCTGCCCCTGAGGACAACCTGCACAGCAGGTATCGGGGGCCATCAGAGTGTTGGGGCCTGGAGGTCCCAGTGTATTCCTGCACATAGAGGATGAGACACACCCCACTTAGCGGGGTCATGCTCACCCCAGACCAACCAAACTTCGTTTATACTGCCACTTTCTTGTGTTTGGGAAATGCTAAATTTTTTTTCCTTTAAAATTTTCTTTTTTGATTACATGGTGCCTCTTGCTCTTGCTGCTGACAGCAGAGTTTGACCTGCTGGAACCCGTTGTGGCCTGTATCTCTGTGTAATCTTTATTTATATTTATTTTTATATATATATATATATATATACACACACATATATATGCATACATGCCTTCGTATATTACTTCTGATAGGACTCCTTGGGCTTACCCAACAGCGTTGGATAAGCTTAGCGAGGCACTAACTGTGATAGATACTGTACTCTGTTTAACGCTTTAGAACGATATATGGCTGCTGTCAGCACTAGCTGCAAAGCAAATTGCCAGCCAAGGGGGAGAGTCCTGGGTTTCAGAAAAGCAGAAACACATCCATATGCACACCCTTCTTGTGGCAGACCCCTCCACATGGGCATTACTGTCATCTTCCCCAAGCAAGAGGCCATATCGTCTAGCACAGCCCTCTGGCCTTCCTGGGACATGTTGGCCCATGGCACCACAGGGAGCCTTGCCATTCTACTGCATGGCTGCTGCCTCTTAAGACAAGGTGCCCCCTCATTCTCCAAAATTTGTCCATGACTTCATTCTCAGGTCCTCCAAGTGCCTCCAGTCAGCAGAGCTGTTGAAGGAGTATGGGCATCAATGTCCATCCACTCTGCCCTACCAAGCTGGCACTTTTCGGGAGGGAGATCCAGGGCCCATGGCATCCCCACATGCAGCTTAGCTGAAACCCTTGGTCGATCCCTTGGCCTGTCCCTAATACTGTTCATCATCCTGTTTTGTGTCACAACACCCTGCTACCTTGATTCACTCTTCGTCGTTGGCTAGGTTTTGGATTTATTACTTTCGAGGACGAACAATCAGTGGACCAGGCTGTCAACATGCATTTTCACGACATCATGGGCAAAAAAGTGTGTAGTTGTAGTTTTATTTTACCTTAAGACCAAACCAAGTCTTAGGCAACTTAGGGATTTCACTGGAAAGGAAAATTCTATAACAGAAAAGAGGATTAGGTGAGTCCATCCTCTGGTCTTTTACTGTGTGAAGTGGACTTAGGTCCACAGAATCCTCCCTCAATTGTTTATTGTGTGGGCTGGGTGTGTCCCAGCTTTGCTCTTGGAGCCCTTTCCTCTGGGTGATCTGGGACCAGGCAATAGGTGGCGCTTGGGGATGGAGGCCTGGGTGGTGTGGGCTGGCTCCAGTGAAGTTGCAGGGTTGCCTCAGGCTTGGTTTCAGTGACCTCTCCTTCAGATGTCTGTCCCAATTCCCCTTGGCATTGCTGGTCTATGAGTGATAAGCAGCAGACCTCTGAGAACCTTGGTTCTGCTTAAAACTGAGAGAAACGGAAAAAACATCATGAAGGATTGGTTTTTTAAATTGGGTCACTTACTGTGGAACTTCAGTATCAGCCACATGCTCTCAATAGTACTTAACCACCATGCAGTCAAGTGACCTCTGGTTGTTTCATCTTCATACTGTGTTGCCCCCAGAGGGGAGCAGGGACAGAGGCACCACCCCCAAGCCAGCCCCTGCTACTTGTGTGTCAGGAAGTGATTCCTGAATCTCATTTCACCTGCACCCTTGGGTCTTTTTGAAAAGTTAACTCTGAAATTAATAACTGGTAGAAATTCTTCAGTGTGGAATTTCTTGCAGTTAGCAAAAGTTGAGAGGTCTAGATTTTTCTAGAATTCCTGTCTGTGTCCTTCTTAACCTGCTCAGCACCCTAGGCAGCACCTGGGCATCTCTCACAGTATGTGATTCTGATGTGCCTTCACTGGTTTGCTGAGTAGCTGGAGTTTAATACTTGGCCTTATGACAAAGTCACAGCTATTTTTGTGAATTAGATTATTGAGGCATTCTGCAGTAGGAATGCTTTACCTGACCTCCCCCCTCTCTTTACCCAGCCCAACTGGCTCTATACCAGAATCTTTAAAAATAGGAATTTGTATAGGTATAGGTAACTTAGATTATGTTATAGACTTCATTAACTCTGTTTGAACCCAGGTAAAGTAGGAGACACACTCTTTGTGACTTTCTTTCTTTTCTTTTTTTTTTGTGTGTGTGTAGAGACAGAGTCTCACTTTATCGCCCTCAGTAGAGTGCTGTGGCAGCATCATACAGCTCACAGCAACCTCGCAACTAGGAGTTGCCTTAGGCGATTCTCTTGACTCAGCCTCCTGAGTAGTTGGGACTACAGGTGCCTGCCATAACACCTGGCTATTTTTTTGTTGCGGTTTGACCAGGGCTGGGTTTGAACCCACCACCCTCGGTATATGGGGTTGGTGCCCTACTCAATGAGCCACAGGTGCGGCCCTCCTTGTGACTTTCCTTTTTTTTTTTTTTTTTTTTTTTTGAGACAGAGCCTCAAGCTATCCCCCTGGGTAGAGTGCATGGCATCACAGCTCGCAGCAACCTCCAACTCCTGGGCTGAAGCGAGTCTCCTGCCTCAGCCTCCCAAGTAGCTGGGACCACAGGTGCCCACCACAATGCCTGGCTATTTTTTTGGTTGCAGCTGCCATTGTTGTTTGGCAGGTCTGGGCTGGATTCGAAACCGCCACCTTAGGTCTATGTGGCTGGCGCCTTAGCCACTTGAGCCACAGGCACCGAGCCCCTTGTGACTTTCATTGCAGCATTTAGTTTAAAATTAGCATGCAGGTTGCAAGGATGCATGACAGTTACCAACAAAGTTCAAAGGAGTCTGTTCAGTATTTTAAGGCACTGTGACTTTGAAAATTTGGGAAAAGCCTACTCTTAATACAGTGGAGCAGAAAGGGCTCTGTGCAGAGCATATACCTGTTCCTGTCCCTTGGCAGCCTTTGGGCTCCCCCAGCTGCCTCTGACTGGTCTGAGACAACTTAGATGTGTAACTCATCTCTGAGGTGGGACACATGCAGGTGTACTGGTTGCCCATCACACCTTTCCTGGTCAGCTAGATAGGGCAGGACCATTGTTTCCTCTGGGGGCTTCCTGTTTATAAATGGCTTGGGTCCCCTATGATAATTAGAACCCAGGGGCAAGTGACTTTGCATTAGTGTATTCAGGTAAGAAAGGGTAAAAACGTTTTTTTTTTTCCTTTAATTGTAAGGACTGCTTTGCTTTGTAAGCACGAACCAGTCCCCTAAGGGGAGAGTATGTGAAGACTTGCTAATTTGAGTTCTTTGAAATGGGTCCCTTGGTCCTGCTATTGTGTTTCCTTGAGCTAAAGGGATTCTGTTCCCATCCCGGGAGCATCCTTGGGGCAGCGGCAGGTGGAGACTTTGTGTCTCCAGCTGCAACCGCTTCATGTCTGTTCTCTAACAGGCAGAGGAATTCTCCAGACTGAGACCCCAAGGATGACTCCAGGTAGACTCATTGTCTCTTTATTCTCTTTAAAATTTATCACAAAAATAAGAAAAATTTAGGATTCACAAATGCTGAGGCAGCAAATTTTTTTTTTTGGAGAGTCTTGTCTGTCTTTCTTTTTTCTTTGGAGACAGAATCTCATTATGTCACCCTTGGTAGAGTGCTGTGGCATCACAGCTCACAGCAAACTCTTGGGCTTAAGTGATTCTCTTGCTTCAGCTTCCCCAGTAGCTGGGACTACAGGCACCTGGCTATTTTTTTTTTAATTGCAGTTTTCATTGTTTAGAGGCCCTGGGTTGGGTTCAAATTCACCTGCCTTGGTGTATATGGTTGGTGCCCCAACCACTGAGCTATGGGTGCCGAGCCGAGTCTTGTATTTCAAAGGCTGCATGAGGAGGGTTGGGCCTTGCATTGAAGATAAGTATAAGGAGGTCAGGCTTAGTAGACCCATTGTTTCAAGCCCTTGTGGCTTTATTCTTCCAGAGAGGTGGCTTCTGACACATTGAAAGAAGAAGGGTTTGGGTTGCTGACCTAACACAGTATGAAGATTGCTTACTGATTCAAATGTCCATTTTATTGCATGTTTGTTTACTTTTTTTGTTAGATGTAATGTAAGATTCTCTTATCACATCCATTCCCTCTGACATTATTTTGAGTTAATTGAGATTCTTTAAGCGTTAGCCTGGGGAAGGTAAGTCTTTATCTTCCATTAGACATTTTAAATAAAAATCTAAGTTAAAACACCAACTGTGTTTCTCAGGTATGAGCCAAAAGCACAGGGGGGTGGGCTCGGAGCAGTCTCAAAGGCACTGCAGTGGTATCCAGGGTCCCAGAGAGGCCCGCAGTGAGGATGCTAATTGCTGGGAAGATCCTGGTCCCTTTTTGTCCCATGTTTTTAAGAGGCCATTGAAGGAGGACATTGCCATTTAACTTGAGTATAAGATCCCTCGTCACACATGAAAATCTATCTCCTGAGGGTTCTCAGCCCTGTCCGTGCTGTCCGCAGCAGATGGGGCTCAGTGTATCTTACGGTTGCATCTATTGTACCTGAGAAACATTTTTTAAACCAAAAAGTTAAACAACTACAATTTTTTTTTTAAAGAACAAATGCTACTGGCCTAAATAAGGTTTATAGTTCTAAGTATTTAGTCTTAAGTCGTAAGATGTTAAGTGTAGTAATAAGTTACCCGAGGGTGTGTCTAAAGGGAAGGGGGTGCTAGGCCAGTGGCTTCCTCCTAAACCAGAGCTCGGTTTGTTTAGGTGGAAGTTAAACGGGCTGAACCTCGGGACAGCAAGAGCCAAGCTCCAGGACAGCCAGGTGCCAGCCAGTGGGGGAGCCGGGTCGTGCCCAATGCTGCTAATGGCTGGGCAGGCCAGCCCCCGCCAACGTGGCAGCAAGGCTACGGCCCCCAAGGTAAGGCTTCCCGAGCCCTAGGCAGTCTGGATGGGAGTGGGGACCATCACATGGCCTTGGCACAGGCTGCCTTGCTCTAGGGGCTGGAGGTCCTCAGGGGCATAGCCTGCAACCCCCTGCCCATAGAGGTTTGGGTATAAGAAGCCATCACTGAGGTATGTGGTACACTCATTGGCACTGACGAGAGGAGTGTCCTGTAGGAAGAACCTGGAAGGCTTCCTGCTATCTTCCCTGGCTCTGAGGAGTGGAGTGGCCACAATTAAGGTGCCTATCTGTGGGCTGGGCAGCCAAGTCTTGCTGTAGCAGGAAGCTGCTGTGAGCTTCTATATCTCACTGTCACTCACCAGGGTTCCAGGAAGGGCTGTGGTGGGTCTAAGATCTGAGTTGCCAGGTTATCTTGCAAAGTCCTTTTCCTTTGCTGCCTGTAGTGTGGTCATGTTTTTTGTTTTTTGTTTTGTTTTGTTTTTAAGACAAGCGTCTCACTTTGTCACCCTGGGTAGAGTGCACTGTGGCGTTATAGCTCACAGCAACCTCAGACTCTTGGGCTCAAGCAATTCTCTTGCCTCAGCCTCCCAAGAGCTTGGACTAAAGGCACCCACCACAACGCCAGCTATTTCTTTTTTTTTTTGAGACAGAGCCTCAAGCTGTCCCCCTGGGTAGAGTGCTGTGACATCACAGCTCACAGCAACCTCCAACTCCTGGGCTCAAGTGAGTCTCTTGCCTCCGCCTCCCAAGTAGCTGGGACCACAGGCATCCGCCA
>CAUYTI010018684.1:0-29567 GCA_963575145.1 Galago senegalensis | reverse complement strand
GCCTATAGCTCAACCGGCTAAGGCGCCAGCCATGTACACCTAAGGTGGCGGGTTCGAATCCCCAGCCCGGACCCGCCAAACAACAATGACGGCTGCAACCAAAAAATAGCCGGGCGTTGTGGCAGGTGCCTGTGGTCCCAGCTACTTGGGAGGCGGAGGCAAGAGCCTTGCTTGAGCCCAGGAGTTGGAGGTTGCTGTGAGCTGAAATGCCACGGCACTCTACCCAGGGGGACAGCTTGAGGCTCTGTCTCACAAAAAAAAAAAAAAAGAATTGATTAATTTTAATCTAAGTTATAAATACAGAGGAATACATTTCTTTATAGTATTCCTTTATTGATACTTTTGTGGCCGTGAGGTTGTAAGTGATGACCCCTCTTTTATTTCTAATATTGTTAATTTATGTCTTCTCTTCTTTTTTTTTTTTCCTTAGTTAGCCTAGTTGGAGATTAATGAATTTTATTGATCTTTTCAAAAAAATCAGCTTTTGCTTTTGTTGATTGATTTTCTGCTTTCAATTTCCTTGATTTCTACTTCAGGCTTTAATTCCTTTCTTTTACTTTTTATAGTTTCATATTTTTCTTTTTCTTTTGGTTTCCTAAAATGAAGTTTAGATCGCTAATTTCAGAAATAACCTTTATGTGCACTTAATGTTATAAATTTCCCTCTGAACAATGCTCATATTGCATTGCACAATTTCATTAAGTTATATTTTTATTTCAGTTTAATTCAAAATATTTTTTAATTTGTTTTGAGATTTCTTCTTTGGCCCATGTTTTATGACATGATTCAAGCTCCATATATTTTGGGATTTAACACTATCTTTCTGTTTTTAATTACTAGCTTAATTTCATTGTGAGTTGATAACATTCCGCATATGATTTCTATCTTCAAACTAATGCAAGTGTGTTGGTGGCCCAGCATATAATCTATCATGGTGAGTGTTCCAGACCAGCTTCAATAAAAGGTGTATCGTGTTGTTGCTGGATAAAGTAGTCCATAAATGCCAATTACATTCAGCTCATTGATGATATTGTTCAGTCCAGCTGTATCTTTATGATTTTCAACCTCCTGAAATTGTTAAGTACTGATAGAGGAATGGTAAAGTCTCCAATCATAATGTTGGATTTCTATTTCTCCTTGAATTTCTATCAATTTTTGCCTCATGCATCTTGATGCTCTGCCGTTAGGGATGTTCTGGCATTTTGGAGACTTGATCTATTACCATTTTGTGACAGCCCTCTTTATCTCAGATACTTTTCCTTGGTGTTAAGTCTGTTTGCCTGAAATTTGTATACCTTCTCCAGCTTTCTTTTAATTAATATCAGCATGGTACATTTTTTCCATCTTATTACTTATATTAACAACTTCATTGATATGTATAATTGACCCATTTAAAAATTGTACAATTAAACTTTTTAAAAATTGTTCACATACTTTATTTATTTATTTATTTATTTTCAGTTTTTTGGCTGGGGCCGGGCTTGAACCTGCCACCTCTGGTATATGGGACTAGGGCCTATTCCTTGAGCCACAGGTGCCACCCAATTCAATTATTTTTAACATATGCATATTTATGTGCAATCATCACCACTGTTGATTTTAGATCAGTTTGTCATCTCAAGAAGAAACTCCATACCTTTTAGTTATTACCATCCTATCCATCTATTATCCTGGGCCTTAAGCAGTTAACTAATTTATTTTCTGTCTCTATAAGTTTGGCTATTATGGTTCCTTCATAAATTAAATTATGTAATATGTGGTCTTTAGTCACTAGATTCTTTCACTTAGCATAATGTTTTCAGGGTTAACATATATATACTTCATTATTTTTGACTAAATAATATTCCATTGTGTGGATATTACACTTTTGTTTATCCACTTAGTGGGAATTTAGATTGATTTCACCTTTTGGACATTGTTAATAATGCTGCTATAAAATTTTGTATACTAATTATTGTCTTGGTCATATATTTTGATTTTTCTCAGATAGATAACCTATCATAAAATTGCCAGATTATGTGGCAGCTCTGCATTTAATAGTTGGTGGAACTTCAAGATCCTGACCCAAAGTGTTTGCACTGTTTTACATTCTTACTAGCAATGTTCAAGGATTCTAACTTTTCTGCATTCTCACCAAGACTTTCATCATTTGACTTTTTGAGTGTATTTATCATAGTAGATATGAAGGTGCATCTCATTGAGCTTATAATTTGATTTCCCTGATTGCTAATGATTTGGGGGATCTCTCTGTGTGTGCTCTTTGGCCATTTGTAGCTCTGCTTGGAAGAAATGCCTATTCAGATTAGTTCACTTATTTTGAATTAGGTTACTTGTCTTTTATATGAGTAGTATCAGTTCTTTGTGTATTGGGCTATATAATGTATACATCCTTTATCAGATGTGTCTTGCGATTATTTTCTACCATTATGTGGGTTTTACTTTTCTATTTCTTTACAGTGTCTATTGAAACAAAAACAGCTTTAATTTTGCTGAAATTGTGTCTATTTTTCCTTTTTCCACTTCTGCTTTAGGTGTCATATCTAATTATTCATTACTAATTCCAGAGTCAAAAAGATTTACCTCCTTTAATTTCTTCTAAGAATTGTAAAGTTTAGCTTATATATTTAGGTCTTTGACCCACTGGAATTTGTGTTGGTACGTGATGTGAGGTGAGGGCGAAGCTTCACTCTTTCACCTAGTTAGCACTATTTGCTGTAAAAACTGTTCTCCCCACTGAGTGGTTCTAGCACTCTCCTTTAAAAAAAGCCAGCCATCGGTGAGGCACCTGTGGCTCAGTGAGTGGGGTGCTGGCCTCATCTACCAAGGGTGGCAGGTTCAAACCTGGCCCTGGCCAAACTGCAACAAAAAAAATAGCTGGGCGTTGTGGTGGGTGCCTGTCGTCCCAGCTACTTGGGATGCTGAGGCAAGAGAATTGCTTAAGCCCAGGAGTTAGACGTTGCTGTGGTCTGTGTGATACCACAGCAAGGGCGACAGTGAGACTCTGTCTCTAAAAAAAAAGCCAGCCATCTCCTCATTCCTCACCTACATCTGCATGTTTCTCGTAGACATCATAGAGTTGGGTCTTGTTTTGCTATCACTTATCTCTGTGACTCAATTGGGTTATTTAGACCATTCACATGCATGAGATATTTATATACCTGGCTTGATATCTACCACGTTTATAATTGTTCTTTATTTATTCTCCTATTTCCCCCCTCTTTTTCTACCTTCTTTGATTTTAAAAGCATTTCACATGACTCAGTTTTCTTTACTGTCTTACCACAGCTATTGTCTTTTTAAATTTTGCTTAATGGTTGCCCTAGAGTTTTCAGTACGTACTTACAACTGACCTAAATCTCCTCTCAACTAACACTGATGACGCCAATTCATAAGGAGTGTGGGTACCTTGTGATGGTAGAACAATTCCTCCTTCCTGTCTCTACATTGCTATTGTTAACTTCACGTATCCAGATGCTATAACCACTAAGTACACTATACACTGATGATATTATTACTCTGAACACAGAGATTTTTTGAGGGGGACGTTGTTTTTTCTTTTTTTTGAGATGTAGTTTTACTTTGTCACCCTCTGTAGAGTACTATAACATCACAGTTCACAGCAACCTCAAACTCTTGGGCTTAAGTGATTCTCTTTCCTCAGACTCTCAAGTAGCTTGGTCTACAGGTGCCCACCACAACACCCCACTATTTTTAAGAGACAAGGTCTTGCTCTTGCTCAGCCTGGTCTCGAACTTGGGAGCTCAGGCAGTCCACCCACCTCGGCCTTCCATGTGCTGGGTTTATCCCAGGCCGGCCATTGTCTCATTTCTTTTTTTTTATTGTGGCAAACATTTGATCTACCTCATGTAACAAATATTTTTAAGTGCAAACTTTAATATTGTTAATAATAGATATAATGTTGTGCAGCAGATGTGTAGAACTTATCATTGCCTCTAACTTACATGTTATATCTACTGAGCAGCAACGTCAACATCTGGCAATGGCTATTCTACTCTCTGTGTAGATGGTCTTGACTAACCTAGATTCTCACACAGAATAATAAATCATTGCCCTTCCATGACTAGCTTCTTTCAATGAACACAGGATCTTCCTGTACATCCATGTTTTTGCATATGGCAAGGTTTTCTTCTTTTTATAAGGCAGAATAATATTCAGTTGTATGTATATACCCCAGTTTCTTTATCCATTTATCCACCTATGGACATTCAGGTTGCTTCCAAATTTGATTATTATGGATAATGCTGAAATAAACATGGAGTATTTTTATCTTTCCAAGATCTGGAGTATAGTCTTTTTGTTAGTACATCAAGAAGTGGGATTGCTGGATCCTATGGTACATCTATTATTGATATTTTGAGAAACTTCCATAGCAGCTGCACCACTTTACATTCCCACCAGTACAGTCCAAAGTTTCGATATTTCCATATTCTCACCAACCCTTGCTAACTTTGATTTTTGATAATAGCCATCTTGACATAATGAGGTGATATCTCAATGTGATCTTTATTTACATTTTCCTGATGACTAATTCTAATGTTTAGCAAACTTTTATGTATGTCATATGCCTTTGGGGGGGAAATTACTATTTAAGTATTGTACCCATTTTTTAATAAAATTAATTTTTTTTGCTATTCAGCTATAGAAGTTTCATATATATACATATATATTTTTCTATATTCATATATATACACATATATAATTTTGAATATTAAATCCTTATCAGATATATGGTCTACAAATATTTTTACCCCTTCTGCAGGCTGCCTTTTCATACTGTTGATTACATCCTTATCTGTACAGAAGCTTTCTAGAGTGATGTAACCCTACTTACCTATACAGCAGCTTTCTAATGTAATGTAACCACACATGTTTATTTTTGCTTTTGATGTCATATTTAAGAAATCATTGCCTAGCTCAGTGATGATGGTTTTCTGCTATGTTTTCTTCTAAGAATTTTATAGCTTCAGGTTTTCCATTGAATTTTTAATCTACTTTAAGTTGCTTTTTTTTTTTTTTTTGGTAGGTTGTAGGAGACCTTGCACCATGGCCACCAGCTCTTGAGGGAGATACTGGGAGCAGGACAATCTCCTAGACAGCATGGAGATGTTTGGCTGCCCGGAGACAAGCCCTGAGATCGCCACTTGTTAGCAATCAGGTGTTATACATTGGACTCTCGTGGTGTAGCAGGGTGGGAGTTGAGCATGGAGAAAAAGAGTGTGTAGTGATCAATAAGCACATAGCTCTTGTGCATGGGCCCCCACACTTGTTGTATAATGCTTCAGTAAAAGGCCATGGCAGAGGTGGCTCGAGACTCTCCCTGGGATATGGGAAGCCCCCCTTTTTCAGGCATTTGACCTTCAATCTGTGGTCCCAGCTGCTTGATGGGGTGCCCACAGTGGGCACCGACATAATGGCGTCAAGGATGGGATAGGGGATGTCACTGACAGTAGGTTGTAATATAAGGGTAAAGTCTATTCTGTTTCCATGTAGATAGCCATTTTTTCCAACACCATTTTTGAAGAAATTATTTTTTCCTTATTTTGTACTTATGACATCCTTGTTGAAGATCAGTTGGCCATATGTGCTTAGGTTTATTTCAGAGTTCTCTATTCTGTTTTATTGATTTATATGTTTGGTTTTGTGCCAACACAACATGATTTTGATTACTTCACATTTGTAATATATTTTGAGATCAGTCTCATATATGTTTTAGGAGTATTTGTTTTTCTGTTTCTGTAAAAAAGCCCATTGGGAATTATAAAAAGATTACATTGAATCTGTATATTGCTTTGTGTAATAAGGACATCTGAACCATATTATCTTCCAAAGTATGTAAGATTTTTTAAATCAATGTAATACAGCTTTGGTATATAAATCTCTCATCTCCTTGGTTAATTTGTTTAAGTATTTCAGTCTTGTTGATGCTGTTTTCTTAATCTTCTTTCTAATATTTTGTTGCTATTATATAGAAAGATACATGATTCTTGTATGTTGATTTTGTATCTTGCAATGTTATAGAATTAACTTATTAGTTGTACTATTTTCTTTCAGTAGTTTTGGTGTTTTATACACATATGGTCATGTCTTTTGCATACAGAGACACTGGTGCTACATTTTTTTTCTGCTTTGATGCCTTTTATTTACTTTTCTTGCCACGTTCTTATACTATGAGAAATATAGATGGGTGAGAGTAGGTATCCTAGCCTTGTTTCTTATCTTAGAGGGAAAGCTTTTGTTTCACTAAGTATCATGTTAGTTGTGGGGGTTTTTGTATGTATGGCATAGTTATGTTAAGGTAAATTTATTTTGTATATAATTTGTTGAGAGTTTTTAATCATGAAAATGTGTTGAATTTTTTTAAACACCTTTTCCGCATCTATTGAGATGGTTATGTAATTTAATCTTTCTTCTGATAATATGTGATGTCACACTTATTGGTTTGTGTACTTTAAAACATTCTTACATCCCAGAGATATGACCCACTAGGTTGTGGGGCTCTATTCTATTAATATGCTATATTAATAGAATATAATAGCAAATTTGGTTTGCTGATATTTTGTTGAGGATTTTGACACCTATACTCAAAGGGGAGATTTGCCTGTAGCATTCACTTCTTGTTTTGTCTTTGCTGTATGTTTTTAGTGTTATGCAAGCCTCATAAAATTAGTATGTAAGTGTTCCCTCCTCTTCAATATTTTGCAAGAGATTAAGAAGTACTAATGTAGAATTTACAGATCAATCCACTTGGTCCTAGATTTATTGGGGGAGATTTTTTAATTTCTTCATGACTCAGTCTTGGTATGTTACATGTTTATAAAAATTATTGTTCTGTTTTATCCAATTTGTTGTCATACAATTTTTCATAATAGGCACTTGTGATATTTTTTATTTGTCTTTCTTCAATTGTGATGCTTTCTTTTTATCTTTGATTTTATTTGAGAATTCTCTCATTATTTTCTCAATATATCTATCTATCGGTTTGCCAATTTTATCTTCCCCGAAAACCAGCTTAGTTCTGTTGATTAAAAAAAATTTTTTTCTTCCTTTTTTTAACTTTGCCTAAGTGTCCAGGTTAGAATTTTAATGTATTGTTGAGTAGAACTGGGAGGAGTGTGTAAATTTTTATTATGCCTGATTTTATTGATTTACTTTTTAAATTTCTGGTTAACTTGAGAATACATACAATTAAGTTACATGGTCTACTTGTGTAAGGTGAAAGTCTGAGTTGTAGCTGTGTCCTTCACCCACAAAGTATGCCACATACCCATACAATGTACCCATTGAATAGGAACATACGCAACCCCTTCCTCCCCACCCCCTACTCAAATTTGATTAAGTTTTTCTCTCAAGTGAGCATGTAGTTGTTAATCTACTAGTTTCAATTTAGTATTGAGTACATATAATGTGTGTTTTACATTCTTGTGTCATTTCACTTAGGAGAATGTTCTCCCAATACATCCAGATTGTTTAAAAAGATATAAAATATCCACATTTCTAATGGCTGAATAGTTTTCCATGGTATACATATACCATAATTTATTACCTTTCATGTGTTGAAGGGCACTTGGATTGTTCACACAACTTTCTGTTTATGAATTGTGCTGCCATAAACATTTGAGTGCAAATGTCCTAATGGTAAAATGTCTTTTCTTCTTTTGGGAAGATACTTAGTAATGGAATTGCATTAGTAATAGTAGGTCTACTTTTAGTTCTTTGAGGACTCTCCATACTTCTTTCCATAGAAGCTGCACTAGTTTGCAGTCCCATCAGCAATGCATGAATGTTTCCTTCTGAGCATCCACACCAGCATCTGCAATCTGGGACCTTGTGACATAGGCTATTTTCACTGGGGTTGGTTGATAATCTCAAAATGGTTTTGATATGCATTTCTCTAAAGATTAGCAATGATGAGCATTTTTTCAATTGGCCATTCTTTTGTCTTCATTAGAAAAGTTCCTTCCTATTCATGTCTCTTGTTCAGTATTTGTTGGGATTGCTTGCTCTGTTCTGTTGATTTACTTGAGTTCTTTGCAGATTCTTTGTCAGATTTGTAGCGTGTAGGTCTCTTCTCCCATTTTGAAGATTGCTTCTTTGCTTTTTTGATGACATCCTATGCTGTGCAGAAACTTTTTAACTTGATCAGGTCCCACTTATTTTTGTTGTTGTTGCAATTGCCAGTGGGGATACCTTCATAAATTCTTTTCTTAAGCCAATGAGATTAAGAGTCTTTCCCACATTTTCTTCTAGAAGTTTTTATAGTTTTGTTTCTGAGATTTAAATATTCATTGTTAGTTAATTGTTGTAAGTGCTGAGAAGTGCACGCCCAATTTCAGTCTTTTACATGTGGCTATCCACTTCTCCCTACATTGTTTATTGAATAGGGATTCTTTTCCTTGGTGTATGCTTTGTCAAAGAGCAATTGGCAATACAGCATGGTTTTATTTCTAGATTCTCTGTTCGGTTTCATGGATCTATTTCTCTACTTTTATACCAATATTGTGCTATTTTAATCAATATAGACTTATATAGTATAATCTAAAATCTGGTAACTTGATGCCTCCAGTTTTGTTCTTATTTTGTAGCATTGCATTGGCTATGTAGGACTTTTTCTGGTTCCAGAAGAAACATAGAACTATTTTTTCATTCAAGGTATTGGCATTGGCATTTTAATGGTTAAATCTATGGATTGCATTGAGGAGTATAGACATTATAGCAATGTCATGAGCATGATATGTTCTCCCATCTGTTAATACCCTCTGCTGTTTCTTTTCTCAGTGTTTCATAGTTCTCTCTGTAGAGATCCTTCACATTCTTTCTTAAATGTATTCTGAAGTATTTAATTTCTTTGATACAACTGTGAAGGAAATTATATCTTTGTTTGATTCTCAGCTACTGTTGTTGGCTTATATAAAGACTACAGATTTGTGTACATTGATTTTATATCCTGAAATACTACTACATTTCCTGATCACTTTCAGGAGACTCCTTGTTGAGTCTTTGGGGTTTTCTAAGTATAAGATTGTAGCATCAAAAAATAGCATACTTTGACCTCCTCATTCACCATTTGAATACCCTTAACATCATTCTCTTGTCTTATTGCATTACTTATGACATCTAGCACTGTGTTAAATAGTAGTGGTGATGTCCACTACTATGGACAACAAGTAGTGGATGTCCAAGGATGATGAAGGATCCTTGTCTTGTTCTAGTACTAAGTAGAAATTTCCATTTTACTCCATTCAATGTGAAGTTGACTGTGGTTCTGTTGTAGATGGATGGCTTCTAACAGTTAAGGAATGTCCTATTTATGTCAATTTTCTTAAGTGTTCTTATAAAAAAAAAAAGAAGTTGAATTTTGTCAAATTCTTTTCCTGCATCTGTTGAGTGGATCATATAGACTTTATTTTTATATCTGTTTATGTGGTGAATTATGTTTACAAATTTGTGTATTTTCAACTATCCTTGCATCCCTGAGATAAACCCTACCTGGTCACGATGAATTATTTTTTCATGTGCACCTGAATTAGGTTTGCTAAGATTTTATTGAGTATTTTTTAATCAATATTTATTTATTTATTTTTGAGACAGAGCCTCAAGCTGTCCCCCTGGGTAGAGTGCTATGGCATCAAAGCTCACAGCAACCTCCAATTCCTGGGCTCCAGCAAGTCTCCTGCCCTAGCCTCCCAAGTAGCTGGGACCATAGGCACCCGTCACAATGCCCAGCTATTTTTTGGTTGCAGCCATTATTGTTTGGCGGGCCTGGGCTGGATTCAAACCTGCCACCTTAGGTGTATGTGGCTGATGCCTTAGCCACTTGAGCCACAGGCACCAAGCCTGAATCAATATTTATTAATAATATTAATCTGCAGCTTTCTTTTGCATTGTGCCCCTTCCTGGTTTTTGCATCAGTGTGATATTTGCTTCAAGGGAGAAGTTGAGAAGGATCTCTTCTTTCTCAATGTTTGGGAACAGATTTTGCAATATAGGTAGAAGTTCTTCTTTGAATGTTTGGTAGAATTCTTGTGTGAAACTGTTTGGTCTGGGACTCTTGTTTGTTGGAAGCTTTTTTATTGTTGTTTCAAAGTTGGGAATTGATATCATCTGTTCCAGAGTTCTATTTATTCCTGGGTGAGTCAAGGGAGATAGTATAATTGCAAAAATTTGTGCCTTTTCCTCCATACTTTCAAGCTTCTGAACATAGACATTTTTGTAGTGTTTGGTGATTATATTTTGTATTTCTGTGGTTACTATTGTCATTTTCCCTTTTGGTTTCTCATTGAACTTAGTAGAGATCTTTCTTTTCTATTTCTGGTTGTTCAAACCAAGTGTTTATCAATTTTGTTTATCTTTTTAAAGAACCATTTTTTTACACATTAATCTTCTGGATTATTCTTTTGTTCTTAATTTCATTTAGTTCTGATCTGATTTTGGTTATTTTTTTTTTCTTCTGCTGGGTTTGGAATTGAATTGCTCTTCCTTTTCCATTTCCTTGAGATGATTCATTATATTGTTGATTTGTGCTGTTTCTGATTTCTGGATGTGGGCAATTTATGTGATGAATTTCCCTCCTAGGTCTGCTCTTGTAGTATCCCACAGATTTTGATAGCTTGCGGCCTCATTTTCATTTTGTTCAAGAAATCTAATGATTTTCTTCCTTATATCCTCCTTGACCCAGCTATTATTCATCAATAAGTTGTTTAGTTTCTATGACATCTTGTGGGGATAAATCTTTCTTTTGAAATTGATTTCTACTTTTATTTATTCTGTTGTGGTCTATAAAGACATTTAGTATAATATATATACATAAATTTGTTCAGGCTGTCCTGTGACCTGGGATGTGATCAATCTTGGAAAACAATTCATGAGCTAATGACAAGAATGTAAATTCAATAGTATTGGGGTAAATGTTCTATAGATGTTTGTTAAGAACATTTGTTCTAGAGTCAAGGTTAATTCTAAAGTTTCTTTGTTTAATTTCTGCTTGGACTATCTTGTCAGTAGAGTTGAAGTCCCCAACTATTATGGTGGTTTTTTTAGTCATTTTGTATAAGTTAAGTAAAATTTGTTTTATAAAATCTGGGAGCACCTTAATTTGATGCATAAACTTTTAAATTGATATTTCTTTGTGTTGAATTGTTTCCTTGATCAATATAAAATGTCCATTCTTGTCTTTCTTTACTTTTGTTACATTAAAGTCAATATCTGCTATGATTATTACATGTCCCACTTTCTTTTGGTTTCTATTAGCATGAAATATCACTTCATGAAATAACCCTTCACCCTCAATCTTGATTTGTCCTTGTGGATAAAATACATTTCCCAAAGATAGCAGACACCAGGCTTGAATTATTGTATCAAATCAACAAGCCTATGTCTCTTCAGTAGGGAATTCAAGCCATTCACATTTTCATTGAAAGAACTAATAAGAAGGGTGTATTTCATCCGTTCACCTGCTATGAGAGACTCTATCACTTTGTCATTTTGTTTTATCACTTGGCCCTTATGGTAGCTAGCTTTGACCTTAAGTTGCTAGGTTGTTTTACTTTGTTTGGGACTATTACATTGGTCTGTACACAGTACAGGTCTGAATACTTATAGACAGTTCCAGTAGTGAAAAATTTCCTCAAAGTTTATATGTCAGGAAAGATTTGGTTTCTTCTTAGAAAGTTTATATGTCAGAAAGATTTGGTTTCTTCTTAGTTTTGCAGAATACAGAATCCTAGGTTGGCAGTTGTTCTATTTGAGATGACTGAAGATAGGAGCCTGCTCTCTATTGGCTTGTAAAGTTTCCCCTGAGAAATCAGGTGTTAACCTGATGGTTTTACTCTTGTAGGTCAAATGTTGTTTATGCCTACAGCTTATAGAATATTCTCTTTCATTTTAAGTTTTCCTGAACAATTACAATATAACTAGGAGATGCTTTGTTTGAACTGAGTCATCTTGAAGTTTGATAACTATCTATCTTACTATGTGTCTGGGTCTTTCCAATACTTGTGAAATTTTCAACAATAATATTTTCAACTAGAGTTTTTGTGTTTTAGGGACTCTCCTCTCCTTCAGGGATACCTATGATTCATAAGCTATTATGCTTTGTATATTCCCATATCTCTCTAAGAGATTGCTCTACTTTTTCTCTCTTCTTATCTGCTTCTTTGAATGATAGGGTTAGCTTAAAGCTCATATCTTTCAGTTCTGAGATGCTTTTTTTACATGAATTAATCTTTTACTGAAATTTTCTGCTGTGTTTTGAAACTCCCTGAATGCCTCTTTCAAGTCCTTAAGCTCTGTTACATCCTTCCTAATTATCCAGATCCTCAGTGACTTTGTCTCTAATTTCATTGATATCTTGAGAAAATTTTTTGACTTCTTTTTGCTTGTTTTCCACTTTCTCTTCAATTATATTCATCTTATTTGCTGCCTATATGCTGAATTCCATTTCTTTCATTTCATCGATTTCTTTACGGTTAGAATTTTCTGTGGTAGCTCCATTATGATCTTTGAGGGAGTTAATGTGCTCTGGTTTTACATATTGCCAGAGTTGTTCCTCCTCCTGTGTGGTTTCTTATTTAATTTTCTTTTCTTTTCATTTATCCCTTTCCCTTCCTCCTCTTTATTTTTCTTGCCTTAACTGTAAGTTACTGTGTTGAGTTGACCCTACTGTTTAGTAAAGAAAAAAAAATAAGAAAAATTAAAAGTAAAAAACAAAAAGCAAATGACTAAAATTATTCAAAATTCTATTTTTCTTTTTGGCTTGGAAAAGAAATAGAAATAAAAGGACCAAAAGAAAAATTGAGTATAATCATTAGAAATCCTCTGTGTATACTTGTGAAGGAAAGAGGAAAAAGGAAGAAATGATCAGTAAATACACTGTAGGATTAGCAATAACAGATAACAATAGCTGTGAGATGTGGAGATCAGCTAAGCTTCTTTCTCTGAAGTTTCAAGCACCCTGTCAACACATTTGAGGGCAGGGTTTCCTGTTCTGTTCTGAAACAAGAGGCTCTGGGTTGGGCCTATGGGCCAGAGACAATACTGGATATCTAGGCATGTGGTGCTGCAGACCTGACAGGGGACACCATATATTCTGAGACAGTGTACTGAATTCTACTTCCAGATAAGGGACCTCAGAGTCAGTACTGTGGCAGAACTGAGGTTTAAAGATCTGAATGAGATGTGATAACTGAAAGGAGGTCCATGGGGGAAAGGGAGTGGGGCCACTCCAAACTGTTTAACAAAACCACAGGACCAATTTCACAGTGGCTACTGAAGCTTGGAAGGTAGAGTCCATGCCAGCCACACCAAACACCAGAAGGGAGGGCTTCAGGGCTTCTAGGAAGCTGAACCAAGAGGGACCAACCTATATTACAATAACCACAGGGCTACAGTGACCCCCACACCTCTCCTGTGCAGCTCTGAGGTGAACCAGTGGGCTGCCACATCCCAGAGTTCCCTCCTTGCCCATGCTTATGACCAGATTACACTCTTTATGCATTCAGTAGTAAACATCTTTATACCTAGTTAAAAAGTCTTAATATTAAATTCTTTCTGTTCAGATAAATGTGGCTTTCAGTATATATTTACTGAGAAATTTAGCCCTAACTATGCATCAGATATAGTAAGATTCTGAACAATGAAAATACGTTCACTTCCAATTTTATAGTCTCTTGTGTGTCATTTATTCCAAGTGTCTACATGATGATTTAGAAATTGTTGATATTTTGAAAAGATTGACTAAAACTAAAAGAGTTAAGTCACCAAATAATGAATGCTGCTTTACACTGATAAGTGGGAAATCTAGGTCTGAATACTAAACGAAAATGTAGCTTAAGTATATGAAAAATCTTCCGAAATGCTACCTTCTGAATTGTGTTAACACCCTGACTCTGCCATGCTTCAGATGTGATTTTGCCTGTGTTTGTATCTACTTTAGTTGTAAGATAGATCTTGTAATCTATTACAAGATTAATAGATCAATTTTGTTTGTTTGTTTTTTCCTGAATCATGTCTAGGCCTAGTGTAGTTTATAGATTAGTAACTAAGTAGCAAAGTCTGGCACAATTCACTGGAGACATTTAAAACTAATATTGAACATTAAATTATGACATAACATCTAAAAATTTTAGCTAAGGAAGTTTAGAAGTAGAGAAGAAAAAAAGTAAGATTTTACCAAAAAAAGAGGAAAAAAAAGAATATGTACCTGGGCATTAAATACCCCTTGAAACATAATAAATTATACCTCAAAGAAGCAGTAGAGTGCAGTGGTTTTACCAGATGATATTATTGTTCACATGAGTTGCTTCCTCTCTGTGGAGACGGATTTTACTTTCTGCCTCAATGAAGTTGTCAGGCTTTGCATCCGAAAGGCTCCACTGAGGGAGAAGGTAAAAGTAGCCCTGAGAGTCACTCTGAGCAGAGACTCTGGGAGATATGAGCACCCCACCACGCCTCTCATTTCCTGTTTTGAGACAAGCAGTGTCCCAAATTGTGCAGGGTCCCAAACAAATGATAGGAGAAGAGCTGCTGATGATCCACAATGGATGGCCACACAACAGGACAGACAATATACATGAGAACACTGGAAACAATCTTCATACTCACAGAATATTTAAGTATATTATGATAAGTTAACTGTTAAAATCATTCTGAGCAAAACATGCAAAAATATACTCATAATAAAAATACAAGACACAATTGAAAACATCAAGCTATTAGTGTGTGAAATAATTACATTTGTATATAGCTTGGAAAAAGTTCCAAACATAGAGGAACTTTGGCATTTTACTTTTTTAACAATTTTTTAAAATCAAATAAAACATCTTAAAGATTCAAGAAGAGCAATAGGGTATCTTCCTATGACAATTGATTCCAGCTATTGACATGCACATACACCATATTTATGAGGATTTTTTCTATATTCAGAAAGATTTAGCTGGTTATGAATAAATTTCCATTGCCTTCCATATCCACTTTGTTAAAAACAGCAGTTGGACAGGGACTGCATTAAAATTCAGCCAGAAGTGTTAGAACCACAGGAGTGAACAAAATGTACTACCAGCACTATAAATCAAAGAGAGGCACCAGCCTGGCTTCCTACCAGATGCAGAAGAAGAATCAAACTGCCCTGTGTAGTAGAACAAGAGGAGAAGGTATCCCGAGAGTCCTTCTGAGACCAGGGCTGCAGCCGGAGAAAAGTGTCCCTGTGCTGCTATTTTTTAAACATCTGTTCAAATAGAGCCATTTCTGTGTCGCTACCTCCACAGGTCAGACTCTTCTAATGTTTTCAGAAGGTCTTTATCTTGGAGTCATATTTTATTTATGTGAAAGGGACTCTATTATAACCATCTGGAATAATGCTGGAGTTAGTAAAAAAAATCTAAGCAATTTGCATTTCTAAACACCAAGTATGCATTTTAATGCACTTAAATAAGAAAATAATCTCTGCACTACTTTGCTAGTTTGACATAATGCATAACAAAGAGTTACTGCATTTAATGGAGTGTATAATAAATCACGCAACTAAATGACAACATTTTTGTGTACTATGAGATCAATTCACTTGAAAACAGCTTTTTATTTAACATTTAAAAGAACAGAAAGTCAAATATTCTTATATCACACTATATCCTCTGTGAAGCCATGTACAAAGAACATCTCATATCTCCACTTCAGGAAAGCAATGCATTTTAGACAACTAGTTGCAGTAACCCTCCCCCATACCTGTACTGTTTTTTCTGCAGTTGTAGTTACCCACAGTCAAACACAGCCTAAAAATATTAAGTGAAAAATTTCAGAAATAAACAGTTCATAAATTTTATGTTGCACACCATTCTGTGTATTATGATGAAATCTTGTACTACCCTACTCTGCCTGGCCTGAACGGATGGTGAACTATCCTTTCCACCAGTGCATCCATGCTGTCTATGCCATGGGCCTGTTATTCACTTAAAAGCCACATCAGTATCAGATGGACTGTTCCCATATCATCGTGCTTATATTCACGTTACCTTTATTTTACTTAATAATGACCCTAGAGTGGGAGAGTAGTGACACTGGCATATTTTTATAATTGTTTTATTATATTATTACTATTGTTGGCCTTTTATTGTGACTACATAAATTAAGCAGTCATGAGTATGCATTGGAAACAGTGCATGCTGGGTTTGACATTATCTGTGGTTTTGGGTGTGCATCGGGGCGTTGGAATGTATCCCCTAGGGATGGGGGGACTACTGTAGTTTGCTCATGTAGGTATAAAATTCCACTAATTACCCTTGCATCCCCATTGACATTTCTTATTGGAGCTTAGAAATAGATTCATGGTCAACTTCTAGAAATGTTGCATGACTCTGCTGAGTATTGTATGCCACTGTGACATTACCACTAGTTTTTATTTTTGTCTTACCTTCCTCTGGGTTTTTCCTATTTCTGCCTATTCCATTATTGTTTATGTATTTTAACTGCTTCAAGTTGAAGGGGCAATTAAACCTAAATCTATTTTTTTTTTATATATAGGATTCTAGATTTCTGTGCTTGGCCCAGATTAGATCCAAGGCCCCTAGTGTAAGGTTTGGGGAGAGAAGCCTGGAAAATGGGAGTCACTACATGACTTGTAAGTGGCTGCAGGAAATCCAGTCTCCTTCTTGGGCATCCTTTCATGAGAGAAAATTAAACTTTCCTGATCCTATTCTCAGTATGACCTGTTGGGTTACCTGCTTTTCTTCACAAATCTATTACTGTTCTCAGGTCTCAAACAGTTAACTATTTTTTTTTTCTTAGCTAGTAAAGTTTTCTTTTAGAGAAAGTGATATTTATTATTTGTTGGCATTTCACCAAAGTGATTCTTATGATCAAAACCTAATTAGTCAACAGTAGGGCTCCCTAGAGACAGCAAAGTCATCCAGGGAACCCGAGTTGTGAGTGTCTGCACGCAGCCTCCAGCCTGCCCCGCTTACCTGTGGGACTCCTACAACCACTTGTAACTCCCCTGGGCTAAGGGCCAGCCACGGACCAGCTATGTGCCTCCCTCCAGCTTTTAATACTTCTCTTGGGCCTAGAAATTTGGCTTTTGTTGGCACAAAGCTGAGTCCCAACATGTAGATTCAACTGCCTTTTCTCATATGCTAAATGGGGACTGAGGCTGGGAGGCCCTGCCAAGTTCTACTGCCCTGTTGGAAGCTAGACAGATCTCCACCTGTATCCTTTGCCTTCCTCCCATTCTTGTGCAGACTTCTAGGCAAAACAACATAGGACAGTGTGACAGAAGTGAAGCATGGCCACATGACACCTGCCCCTTCTCACTCTGCATCCACTTCTGAGGCAAAGACAGACCTCGGTTACATAGCAAGGATGGTAACACCTGAGTTCCCCAGAGTTCATGCCCATGGCCTAAAAATAGGGTCATCTGTCTCTTAATAACCAAATTATAAAGCTGAACCCTTATTGAATAAATTACCATAAAATCTACCTTTTTCCTGGGGCTTTCACCTCAAATATTACTTCCTACATGTTCCCATTATGGTGAGAGGTCATAGTCCACACTTTACTTACTCTGGGTCTGCATTTAGACACAAAGTTGAGACGGTCATGCAGTTTGTTTTAGAGGAATTTGACCAACTCATTGCATGCATGTTGAGTCTAATCATAAATAATTAGGATTTGTTGGAGTCCCACCCTGGGGCTGGGTCCACTAAGACCTGTGGAACTGGCGCCACTGACTGAAGAAATATAAAGTTAGGAATGATGATAAAGAAAGTGACACAAGACACAGAATAGAATTTTCAAAGTTGGGAGCTCAGAAGACCACCACCCTTTTGTGGGCTCTGGCAAATGGCCTCCAGTGAGTCCCCATTCCACTCAGCTTTTATTGAAATCTATCTGCCTAGGTGGTAAGCTGAGGGAGGGAATAAAGATACCAGTACTTTCTCTGAGTGAGCATATCAGCTCCTATTGTTGTAATTATTAACTTTAAAGATTTGAGCAGTTTTGGAGCATCTGAAACTTGAGCCTTGTTGGGAGGTGGGGGGTGGGGCAGGGGAAAGCCTCCTGTCTGAAGTTACACACACAGATTCTTAGGGAGGTATTAAGCTCCCCCAATTCAGTGTGGAGTAAACTGGCTCTGGCATTAATCTCCTGTCAGGAATTGGTGAGAGAGAGGCATCTTCTCATCACCACCACAGAGGATTTTCCTCTGTGATAAGGGATATAAGCCCTCTTGTCCATATTTCAGGGCTGGAGCTGTTCCCTTGGTCTCTGCCCCAGCCAAATGCAAATCTCCACAATGAGTATCTGCTTTGTCTGTTTAATAGGCAGGAAACAACCTAGAAGGTGTATGTATTCTAGGTCTTGTCATAATCTCTTTTATGACCATTTACTTACTCAGAGTGTTCACAGACTCAGCAGGGTGTTGGTGTAAGCTGTTGCCCCAACATGCCAGAGTTTCAGGAAAGGCCGGAAACTTGTTCAGATAAGAAATTTAGCAATGGCTAGCTTAAAGGTAAATTAGCTGACTTTTCTTTGTTCTGACTCTTTCAGCTTACTTTTTAATTTTTCCTTTTTCAGGGGTTGCGCTCCCCTGCCAAGAATGGGGTCTTCAGGCCCCTTTCTGTCTGTAGGATTTATCTCTTATGATTTTAATAAGCATGTTTCTTGGACTTTTCAGTTTTTTAAACAGTGATCCTCCTATATTAGGAGGAAAGATAAAGAATAAAAGTACTTTGCCACAGATAAGAAGCACAGTCTGTACCGGGCTGCTCACAAGCATCCCACAGAGAGCTCACGGGGTGGTGCACAGCTCCCCCTAGTGCCATGTGCAACCTCCCCTTGCCAGGGGTGGTCAGATGATGCCTCACTGCTATTGACCCATCCTTTGGAAGGTGACCAGCATCTATAATGTAACACTAGAGGCTTCTCTTCATTTACATACCTAAATTTATACATGTGAAGAAAGAAACAAAGTTTAGCTTACAGCACCTAATGAATGATGAGGAACACAACAGCTAACACTGTCCCCAGCTCTTAGTCAAATCATGTATCCTATGGCCACATAATTGGCATTTTATATAGCTTTTTAAATCTTTTCATGCTGTAGTACAATTGTTTGCAATATATATTTTAAAGCTACTAACAGAAATGTTATTTTTATCTCAAATATATCAATGGGAGTCAAGATGAAATGGTCTAAGTAATCTATTCACATTGTAAATTGGCAAAGCCGAGAGTTGAACACGCTCTTTCCAGAGCTCCAGGATGGCTTTTATATATTCAATCTATGCATGTAATTGTCTACTAGATATGTACATTTATATATGAAATAATCAGCATTTCTAACTGGGCATTTGTAGGACAGAATTTTTTAATGCTTCCCCTAATCCCACCATTATAATTTGCCCTGCTCTTCTTCCCATATCTGAAAGCAGCATCACTGAATCCTCATTTGCTCATGTCCAACCTTTGGAGCCAAGCTTGCTTTCTCTATTCTCTGAGCCCCCCAAATCAAGATAGCAGCAAATAGTTGTCATCCTTGAATCTCTTGAATATGTCCCTTTCTCTGCATGTGTCTGTAATGACTATATAAATCTGGGTTCTCCAGAGAATCTCCATGTATTTAACAGAGAGGGAGGTTTTAAGGAATTGGTTCGCAAGATCATGGAGACTGGCAAGTCGAAAATCTGCAGGATAAGTAGCAGGCTGGAGACCCAGAAAAGAGCCGGACAGTCCAAAGGCAATCTGCTGATTGAATTCCTCCTCCTTCAGGCAAAGGTGGTCTTTTCTTATAAAACATTCAACTGATTCTTTGAGGCCTACCAACATTATGGAGGGCAATGTTCTTTACTCAAGGTCTCCGGCTTTTAATGTTAATCTTATCCAAAAACATACATCTAGATTGGTATTTGACCACATACCTGGGTAGGCAGTCCAGCCAAGCAGATACTCAAAAGGAATCCAAATCCCCATGACCTCTCCTTTCACTGATTTTCCTCCTAAGAAGAGAGACCAGATTTTAAAACTTCATTAGTTTCCGAATGATCTTAGAAAAACTCTGGACGTCTTTCCCACGACCTACAAGGCCACCTCACGTGAGCCCAGCTGGCAGCTCTGACTATGTTCCCATCCCTTTGTAGCTACATTATTTTCCTGCATGTTCCTCTAACTGCTGACTCCACGCCGCTGCCTCAGTCACCTCAGAGAGGCTTTCTATGCCTCTTAAATGACTTTTATCCTTTTTATTTTGTTTTGTTTTGCTTTGTTTTCTGGATCCCTATGATAGAGGACAACCATGAGGGCAAGTGTATTTTGTCTTTCCATGAGCACAGAGTAGAGTCAATGCACACTGGTTAGAGGATGGGGCCTGCATGTGCCAGAGGTACGAAATGACAGAGGTAGGAAACAGTTAAATCATCCACCATCTGCCCATAACTTGCTGAAGCAGTAGTTTTTCATGCATACCTGACAGAGTTATAGAAGGGGATCTGACGGCCAGAAGTGAATTAGCTACCAAATGGGTACTTGAAATGTAGAAACCTATCAGTCAAAGTTTGCTGGAGGCTCCTCTGGATTCCAGAAAATGAAAAGTTTATGAGCTTCATGTCATAGAATCTTTAAAGACCTTAGGGTATTTTTTGGAGTATGATTTTAAAAGAGCAGAGCCATTTTAACTCACTGATTAAGTCAGAAATGTCACAAACATAACCATGTTACCGGTGGCCTCTGTATTGATTAAAAAATGGATTCAAACCTTATTTCAGCAACTTAAAGTACAGACTTAACTACTGTCACTTGCGGAGAAAACTTTCCTTTGCCACATGGTATAATGAATGCTCTTGAGAAAAGTGTGGGAAAGTGGGCAAATGCCATTACCTTGGGAAAATGATACCACAAAATAAAAGACGTAAATCAAAAAATGGTTATTATGACATAGACGTTTAATAGGCACTAAACAAGTTGTGGGATTATTGTGCCATTTTAACATAAAAAGCAGTGAGAAATTTTTTCCTTTCACCTATAAAGTAAAATTTATTATAGGATATGTATTTTATTTTCACACTTGTACCACAAAGCAAGATTATTTTGTGAATGATTTTGACATGTAACACCTTATTCTTCAAGTCTTGCAAAAATATATTAGCATCTTCCATGCACAGAATTATGTGAAAATGAAAGATATTTTCAGGTTTTAGACATTTGATTTCTTTTCACAGGACTAATTATAGGTCTGAAATAAGTCTCAAACTTCAGGCCCCTAATTGACAACTAAGAAAGCTGTGAAGATCAGAGAGGCTTCTAAAGATGGATGCACACGTAGTGATAGGTCCAAATCTATAAGTCAAAGAAACATCTGCTTCCAAGGCAGCATTGGGCAGGTAGACCTGGAATCATCCAGGAAAAACAGTCACATTCACTTGGGGTTATTATGGGGCACAATTGTCTGAGAACTTTCTAAAAAATACCTGATGACTTTTATCTCCGTTTTTCTTCCTTCCTTCTGTAACTCTTTCTGGAATGCTGTGGAATTCTCTCAAAGCCCCAGGAATTGTGTTATATGCTGAATAGACACAGTGTCTGTTTGACAGGGTGTGAATTCAGTGAGTGCTGATGACAAGTAAACATTTAATTTACACTTGCATGTGCTCCTGGTAATGATAAGCAGCGATTTGGATCAGTTATTCTGATGAAGATGTATAAAGCCACTTGTAAAATTATTCCTCAGATATTTTATTGAAGACATGAGAGGGCTAATAACTTATTTAAGAAATAGAAAGCAGTGGCTGCTGCTCCTTTATCTATCAGAGCATTAGACTTGACTCATTCATCCTAAAATACAGATAAGACGTATTAAGATGTTAATGGCTGAATATCACTATTTCCTGACAGCATTAATGCCACAGTAAAACTCCATTTTCTTTAACCCTACCCAAAATTATAGAACTTTAGCCAAAATCCTATAAGTATTTTCCTATATCTTTTTTATTGAGACACCCCATGATGCATGTTCTTTCTAATTGCATCAAGTAATAAACTCAACTTGTTCAACTGAAAGCTGCAGTGTAATTTTGTGCAACAGGTGTTCCTGGTGGTCTGTGGGTGATGACACTGGTGTATAAAAGGCAGTTTACCTTTCCCCTACTGCCATGATTATGCTTTCTCTAGCAATTAGTTGAAAGCTGGGGAAAAAAGGGAAAGAATGAGAATCTGAGGAAGACTTTTCTACCCCAGCTTGACTCTTTAGAGCCTGAAGCTGTGTCTTCAGTGTATAAAATGAAAGTGTCTTTAATCATGTCATCAGAGAGAGACTGGGGCTGGGAAGCCCTGCTAAGTTCTAGCATAGTCTCCAGAAACTAAACAGTTTTAGCCTGCAAGTGGCGTATTCTCTGCTTTCCTCCCATTCCTGACCAGACTACAAGCAAAACAACACATGGACATAATGGCAGAAGGGAAGTGTGGCCACAGGTCACCTGCCCCTTCCAAATTTGCTTCTGTTTCTGCAACAAAGGCCTAGGTAACCCAGCAAGGATGATGTGATTCGACTTCCCCAGACCACATACTCCCTGGGCAAAATATAGGATGCTCTGCCTCTTACTACCCAAATCACAACAACTCTGAGCCCTTATTGGATAAATTACTATAAAATTTATCTCTTCCTGGGGTCTTCACTTCAAGTATTTCTTAGAATTATTTTGTAAGTGATATTGCTCCAATTATGGTTCAGAGCTCATAGTCTGTGATTTACTTGTTACAGGTTCAGCCTAAATGAATAGAAAAATTTGAGACAGATTTTACTCATATTAGAATTCTTCCTAAAAAAATTGCCTCTTTCCTAAGTCACCCACGTCTGGTAACAAAAAATCCTTTTTGAAATCAAGACTGAGATGAGTGCACGTTAGCCTTAAAACACATCCATATTTTCTCAAAGATGTCTTGGCAGATTAACCCATAACTCAATATATGAAAATAACTCTTTTTTCCCCCATCCTTATACCAGCATTGACAGAACTGTCAATCTCTTGATTTTATTAATTATTTGGAAAAGTGTTATTTACAAACCAATGTAGAATACTGGAACTGGATTACCTTTATATAATGAAATGACTCCACCTGAACCAAGACAGTTGATGTCAGTGCTGGACTAGTAATCTAGGACCATGCTCCTCAGAGTTTGGTCCCTTGACCAGCAGCATTGGCAGCATCCTGGGAAATTACAGAAATGCAAAATCTTGAGTGTCATTCTGATTCCACTAAATCAGAAATGCTGGCATTTTTTAATGAGCTCTCCATTCATCCTGAGGCATGCCAAAGTTTGAAAACCACTTGTCTACAGGCAGGGATGCTGCTCTCCAGCATAGGAGGTAGGAAGACAAATATATTCTTCTTCAACTACCTGACACTTGTCCCTTGATTTGTTCTCAGTCACTATTTGTTATATAACTGAATGAATTTCACATTCAGAATGCAAATGTGATGTGTTAGTTGTGTTTTATAATTTCTAAATAATTCAAAAATAATTAATAATTAAATAAAGTAAACATCAGTTGAATTCTTAATGTAATCATGACACTGAGGAAAAAGAAATTCAACAGATCTGGCCTCTGACTTTAAGGAGTGAATGGGACAGATGTGTGTGCACACTGGTGACTGGGACAAAGCCCCTGCAATAGCATGATAAAACCAGCTTGCAGAGAGCAGACAAGAGGTTGTATAAGTACTTTCTCTGCAATTTCTTGCAGGAGGGTGGGGCAGTTCACAAGGAAATGCAGGATCTATGAAGGTAGAGATTAGAGGGTTGGAGGGAGAGCACCTTGGAGAAAGGGTCCTGAGTGAGTCGGACATGCAGCTGGCAGAAGAGAGGAGGGCTGGACATTCTTCAGGACACGGAGAGTAGCCTCTTGTAGTGAAAGGTCAGGGATGGCAGCAGTGAGAACATTTTTTTAAATAAGAATCTGGGAAAATCAGTGTGTACCAAGTAATGGGATATTGGAATCTGGCCCTTATCTGCATCCTCAGGAAAGTTTCTGGAGTGACTTCGTTGAGGAGCAATGTGGTGCAAGCTGTGGTCTGAAAGATAATTCAAGTGAAAATATGAAGGAGAGGCAGAGACTGAAAGTGGGGAGAAGAATATAAACCTTCTTAGTCAAGATTAGGCAAAAAATGATAAGAGACCCAAACAGGAAATGATGATGGAGAAAAAAATTAAAATGGGGGAGGAGCAAGATGGTTGACAGTTACCAGCTTCCGACAGAAGCTCCCATTCAAAGGGAAGGATAAAGTCCAGAAAATACCCAACATAGTTGAAGACTAGGAGCCCAGCTGAGAGAGAAGAGTGAGATCTGCAGGACACCTCTGCTGAGGCAAGTTGTGACTCCTAGAAAGCAGGTACATAATACATCCCAAAGGAAGGATGTCCATCCCCTCCCCCAAATAAGTTATGTTTTTTTCTCTTTGTCTTCTCCTGTGAGTTTGCTACATGCGAGCAATGAACTGAGGACTTACTGTCTCATCCCACATGTGAGATTTACAGAAAGAGGGGTCTACTCCCCTAGAGGGACCCTGCTGAGACTCCAAACACCCTCTAGCCAGACAGAAAAATTGAACTAACGTTTTTCTGCCATTTTGAATACCCAGTCCCTCCTTCCCCCCTTGCCTGCAGAGATAGTGAGAGAAGGGAAGGGCCAAGAACAGCGTCCTTCTACCCCTGCGGGACCAATCACCCTGTCCTGGCCCTACAGCCAGAGAACTGCTTGAGCTGCATGTTCCCTGCATGGTGGCAGCTGCCCCCAGGCACCCCAGAAGGGCTCGCTGAGGACTGTTCGACCCACACATTCCCCACCAGCTACTGCCGCTTGGCTACCACCCCCAGGCACCCGAGCGGGGGCACCCAGGACTGTTTGACCCGTGTGTCCCCCATGCAGCTGCCATGGCTTGGCCGCCTACCCTGGACACCTGAGCTGGGGACACTGAGGACTACTGGACCTGCAGGGCTGCCATGGCTTGGCAGCTGACCCAGGACAGCTTGTGTGGGACACACCCAGGACACTTGAGTGGGACACACCCAGGACTGTCTGACCCACGCATCCCCCCATGCAGCTACTTCCACTCAGCTGCCATCCCTGGGCACCCAAGACCCGAAGAATGTTCAACCCACGCAGCTGCTGCTGCTTGGCTATCAGCTCCCATGCACCCAAGCCAGGTGTGCCCAGGACTGTTTGACCTGCACATCCCCCACTCAGCTGCCACTGCTTGGCCAGCGCCCCCAGGCACCCGGGGTGCCCCAAGGACTGTTTGACCTGCAAGTCACTCACACAGCTGCTTCCACTAGGCTGCCACCCCTGGTCACCTGAGCAGGGCACACCGAGGACTGTTTGACCTGCATGCACAGCTGCCGCTGCTTGGCCACCATTCCCAGGCACTGGAGTCGGCTGCTCTGAGGACTGTTTGACCTGCTCATCCCCCTGCAGCTGCCGGAGCTTGGCCACAACCTCCAGGGACCCAAGCCAGGCATGCTGAAGACTATTCAACCTGAGTGACCCCCATGACTGCCACGGCTTCGCTGCCAACCCCAGGCACCCAAGTGGTGCACGCTGAGGGCTGTTTGACCCACGTGTCCCCTGTATGGCTGCCACACCTAGCAACAGAGCAGGGTGCCCCAAGACTGATCAACCTATGTGTCCCTTGCACCCCAGGCCCAGCAGCCAGAGAACTGTGAGAGGACAGTCAGTTGAGAGGGAACCATACAGGCATGAGATACTCGGAGGTGAAGAGAGACAGCTGTAGGCAGCAGCTAGAACAATAAGGCTCACTCCCCTGAGGCTTTTCTGGACAGACCGACCCTATCTTTCCTGGCAACCAGAGGAAACCGGTATCTTCTCCAATGGCAGCCACAGGCTGAACAGTTTTTGGATGGTCTCCAAATGGTGCAAATTCACATGGGGCGGCATCAGTGGAAAAACTCTGGTAACCAGAGTAGATCAAGTCCCCCAAGGAAGGACAGTGCAGAAGCAATTGAAGATCCCATCGACAAACAGATGGTTGAGATGACAGAAATCAAGGTCAGAATCTGGATAGCAAATAAGATTAACAGATTGGAGGAAAGGAGGGAATTAGAATTTAAAGAAATTATTCAAAAGATATCACAAGAATTCAATGATTTCAAAGATAAAATGACCAACGATTTTGAAACATTGAGGCAAGAGCTTGCAGCCCTCAAAGATCTGAAAAATACAGTAGAATCCATTGGTAAGAGAATGGAACAGGCAGAGGAAAGGATCTCTGACATTGAAGACAAAGCTTTTAAACGAGCTGAAGAGCTAAAAGATAAAAAGAAATGGAGAGCAAAAACAGATCTTTCTCTCAGAGAGCTCTGAGATAATTTGAAGAAAACTAATATTCACATTATAGGAATCCTTGAAGGCAACAAAGTTGATTCACAAAACACAGAGACTCCTTTTCATGAAATTATGAAAAAGAACTCTCCATACATGTCAAGAGATTCTGAAATTCACATAGCAGATACTCTCAGAACCACAGCATGACTTAACCTAAACAAGACATTCCCCAGGCACATCATAATTAACTTCACTAAAGTTAATATGAAAGAGAAAATTCTGAAAGCAGTTAGACATAAGAAAACCATAACCTACAAGGGGAAGAGTATTAGAATGACTGCAGATCTCTCTGCTGAAACCTTCCAAGCTAGAAGAGGATGGTCATCAACTTTTAATCTCCTAAAACAAAATAACTTTCAAAACAGGATCTTATATCCAGCTAAACTGAGTTTCATCTATGATGGAGAAAATAAATACTTCAAGAACATTCACATGTTGAAGAAATTTGCCATAACTAAACCAGGTCTCCAGGAAATTCTTCAACCTATCCTCCATAATGACCAGTGCAATCCTCCACCACAAAAGTAAACTCACTCAGAAACTTTTGATCAAATTCCAACTTCCACAGTTCCACAGGGGCGAAAGGATTAAAAATGTCTACTAGACTTTCGAGCAACTTGATGACCAAAATTTCACCAGGTTTATTAATAATTTCAATCAATGTGAATGGCTTAAATTGTCCTCTAAAAGGTACAGATTGGCTTATTGGATACAGAAACTCAGACCAGAAATCTGTGTATTCAAGAATCGCATCTTACTTTAAAAGATAAATATAGACTCAGGATAAAGGCATGGTCATCTATATTTCAGGCAAATGGAAAGCTGTAAAAAATAGTTGTTGCGATTTTATTCACAGAAACAATAGGGTTTAAACCAACAAAAGTAAGCAAGGATAAGGATGGCCATTTTATATTTGTTAAGGTAATACTCAATATGATGAGATCTCAATTATCAGTATCTATGCACCCAACCAGAATGCACCTCAATTTATAAGAGATACTATAACAGGCATGAGCAACTTGTTCTCTCCCAGCTCCATCATAGTCAGAGATTTTAACACTCCTTTGGCAGTGTTGGATAGATCCTCTAATAAGAAGCTTAGCAAAGAAATTTTAGATTTAAATTTAACTATTCAACTTTTGGACCGAATAGATATCTACAGAACATTTAATCCTAACAAAATTGAATACACATTTTTCTCATCAGCCCATGGAACATATTCCAAAATTAATCACATCTTAGGTCATAAGTCTAACCTCATTAATTTAAAAGATTAGAAATTATTCCATGCATCTTCTCAGACCATCATGGAATAAAAGTGGAACTCAATAACAACAGGAATCTGAAGACTCATACAAAAACATGGAAGCTAAATAACCTTATGCTGAATGATACATAGGTCAGAGACGAGATCAAGAAGGAAATTACCAAATTTTTAGAACAAAATGACAATGAAGACACGAGTTATCCAAACCTCTGGCATACTGCAAAGGCAGTCCTAAGAGGGAAATTTATAGCATTGCAAGGCTTCCTCAAGAGAACAGAAAGAGAGGAAGTTCACAACTTAATGGGACATCTCAAGGAGCTGGAAAAGGAAGAACATTCCAATCCCAAATCCAGTAGAAGAAAAGAAATAACCAAAATTAGAGCAGAATTAAATGAGATTGAAAACAAAAGGACTATACAACAGATCAACAAATCAAAAAGTGGTTTTTTGAAAAAAATCAACAAAATTGATAAACCTTTGGCTAACCTAACCAAGAAAAAAAGAATAAAATCTCTAATCTCAACAATCAGAAATGGTAAAGATGAAATAACAACAGATCCCTTAGAAATAAAAAAAATCCTTAATAAATCTTACAAGAAACTTTACTCCCAGAAATATGAAAATCTGAAGGAAATCAACCAATACTTGGAAGCATGCCAACTCCTAAGACTTAGCCAGAATGAAGTGAAAATATTGAACAGACCTATATCAAGTTCTGAAATAGCATCAACTATACAAAATCTCCCTAAAAAGAAAAATCCGGGACTAGATGACTTCATGTCAGAATTCTGCTAAACCTTCAAATAGGAACAAGTACCTATATTACCCAACCTTTTCCAAAATATAAAAAATACCACCCAACACATTCTATGAAGCAAACATCACCTTGATCCCCAAACCAGGAAAAGACCCCACAAGAAAAGAAAATTATAGACCAATATCACTAATAAATATTGATGCAAAAATATTCAACAATATCCTAACAAACAGAATCCAGCAATACATCAAACAAATTATACACCACGACCAAGTGGGTTTTATCCCAGGATCTCAAGGCTGGTTCAACATATGTAAATTTATAAACATAATTCATCACATATACAAATTAAAAAACAAAGACCATATGATTCTCTCAATTAATGCAGAAAAAGCTTTTGATAATATCCAGCATCCCCTCATGATTAGAACACTTAAGAAAATTGGTATAGAAGGGACATTTCTTAAACTGATAGAGGCAAACCCACAGCAAACCCACAGCCAATATTGTATTGAATGGAGTTAAATTGAAATCATTTCCCCTCAGATCAGGAACCAGGCAAGGTTTCCCATTGTCTCCACTGCTCTTTGACATTGTAATGGAAGTTTTAGCCATCACAAGTAGGGAAGAAAAGGCAATTAAGGGCAACCATATGGGGTCAGAAGAGATTAAACTTTCACTTTTCACAGATGATATAATTGTATATCTGGAAAACACCAGGGATTCAACTACAAAACTCCTAGAAGTGATGAAGGAATACAGCAGCGTCTCAGGTTAAAAAATCAACACTCATAAATCTGTAGGCTTTATATATACCAACAGCAACCAAGCTGAAAAAACAGGCAAGGACTCTAGTCCATTCACTGTAGCACCATAGAAGATAAAATTTTGAGAGTTTACCTGACAAAGAAACTAGAAGATCTCTACAAAGAGAAGTATGAAACTCTAAGAAAAGAAATAGCTGAAAATGTTAAGAAATGGAAAAACATACCATGTTCATGGCTGGGAAGAATCAACATTGTTAAAATGTCCATACTACCCAAAGCAATATATAATTTTAATGTAATCTCTATTAAAGTTCCACTGCCATACTTTAAAGATCTCAAAAAAATAATACTTCATTTTATATGAAATCAGAAAAAAAAAA